>PVHP010004197.1:0-72501 GCA_004024765.1 Zapus hudsonius | reverse complement strand
TTTTTTTTTTTTCTGTTTGTGTAATGAGCACCCAGTCCCCACCAGGCATGTGCAAACCAGGTCCAGACAGTATGCATTAATTCTTTCTGTTTGTTTGATTTCCAAGGCAGGGTCTCACACTATGCCAGGCTGACCTGGAAGTTTATCTGTAGCCCAGGCTGGTCTTGGTCTCATAGTGATCCTCCTAATTCAACCTCCTAAATTCTGGGATTAAAGGCGGAAGCCTCCACACCCAGCAGCGTGCATTGATTCCTCTGCTGATCTGGGTTTATTAGTATTCTATGCTCAAATTCATCTTGTATCATGTGTGTCAGGTGTGAAAAGCTCCCAAGATCTTTGTAATATCAATTATTTTATAAGACCTCATTACATTACCTTACATTACATTTATAAGACATACCTTACATTACCTCATTACATTACATTAGAATATTTGTGAAATTTATACACATTTATTCTATGTTAATTTTTAGTCTCATTTAGTCATTTATTTTAGTAGTTCATTGAGTCAATTCTGTTGTGTGTTTTATTTTGCTTTAAAATTGATAGAATGTCATCTTAGTCCTTACTCTCAAGTACTGATGGTATCATCTGGAAAAAAGACATCTTTATAAAATAAATTTGCTTATATATTTATGACATATAAAATTTTCTATAGCAGCGAATTCAGTAGTCTACAAATTTTTGATAGATCTATTGTGAAAGATTGCATTAAGATTATAATCAAAGAGCTCATTACATAAAATACACTTATTTCCAGCTTCAAATGGTCTTTATTCCTTCCTTGTACATCTGATGTCAGAAAGAAATTGTTTATAAACCAGGAATGCTACTTTAAAATGTAAATGAAGGTGTTTTCCACTGCAGAGGCTTTCCTACAGGAACACGAAAGAGAGAAGTTCATAGGCTGAGTATTCCAGTAGATAATACTAGCAAGAGACTCCTAAAAGGAATCAATCCATCAAACACAGGGATTTTAGTTCATAATGCAGAACAGTAAATGAAAGGCCTTCTTAAAAATATGTGTACTGATCACAAAATGCTACTGATGTCTACACTATTTCAGACTTAGAGATCTAAGCAGTGAACTGACTCACTGGAAAAGAGAGATAAAAGTGGGAATGTCTCCTGTCCTCTGGAACTGGGAGTGCATTTGAATAGGAGGTGCATGAAGCCATTCTGTGTCTGAGGAAAGATGCTCTCAAGAACTTGAACTACAGGATTCAGGAAACAAAGAAGCTCTACTGATAACGATAAACAAAGCCAAGCCACACAAAGAACTGGGCTCCAGAAGTGCTATAATTCTCATGTGAAATCGAAATAATTTAATAAGCTTTTTTTCATTTCTTATACAGTCCAATAGTCAATATGTTCATAAAGAAATTTAATTAAATGGCAACATTGCCACTCATCATCTGCAGGGAGTTTTGCTTATTATGAAAGAAAATAAAAGGTGAAGGAGACATCTTCACTACTTGGTATTTTAACCCTGTTTAAGTCCATTCTTTATCGAGATTTTAGGTAGCTTTGGTTTCTCTAAGCAAGCTTTTTAAATAAAGCAATGAATTTTCTAATTTTTTTGTTACATATTCCCTGACAAAGTACATTATGCAAATGGATGATATATAACCTATAAAGTAAAGGCTAATTTCATAAGTAAATAAGTAAATAAATACACACATATATATTTGTGTATATATATATATATGAGAAAATATGAAAACCAGAATCGCCTTTCAGATCTTTCAGATTCAGGCTTTCAGACTTTCCCACCAGGTCTCTTCATCAACCCTAAGAAGTGGAAAAAGTCCCAGGAGGAAAGAGAATAAGAATAGAAGTAGGCAGAAAGGAGAAGAGGAAAGAGGGGATGAGCAGAGGGAGAAGGAAGAGGAGGAGGAGGATTCCTCAAGGACTAAGGAAAACATTTGATGAGCTGATACAAGGAAGGAACAGGCTGCTCTGCTTCCTGCCTGAGGACATCAGTCTGCTGAAAAAGATCAGAAGTTAAGAATGCCAATAGAGATGCTACCCTGCCATTAATGTCCTATTAAAAGAAGGTCCAGGAAGGCTCTGTGGGATGCAGGAGGATTCTCTTTGAGTTCAGCTGGGTTAAATGTGGGATCTGGGAGATGTGAACTGAAATGATGGATGTCTTTGAAAGTTTTCAAAGGAAAACTAGGCTAGCTAAAATTATAAAGAAAGACCTGCTGTGTTTTCCTGTAGAGCTAAAAATATTAGTTTATACTTGATCCACAAAAGTTTCTCTCAGCCCAAAAATCTGTGTCAATTTACTGACAATAATACATAATACTGGAGAGAAAGCAATGAAAATCAGTTAAAATATTTTTAATATTCCAACATGAAACTGTCACCCATTAATTACTTAGAATTTAATATCTTCATTCTGCCACTGTGAAAAAGGGTATTTTAGAAGTCCATTGTTTAGCCTATTTAAGATTTCATTTGTTGCAGTAGTCATAAATTTGTTATTTTAGGGGCTATAAGCAATTCTCTTCTTTGTAAACTTTAGTGAATCATTGAAATTAAACAGGATTAGAAATAAATAGAAATAAATATTTAGAAATAAAGCTTTACTCTTTAATTGTGTCCCTAAATCTACTTACCATGCTATATCCAAAACTAACATCTTAAAATTTTAACAGTAAACATTTCTTTCCTTTTGGGGGAATATTTGACACACATGCATCTTCTTAACAGGTTTGGTGTAGGTGGTGGTGGTGGTGTACATTGAACCAGGCCCTTCAATTTGCTAAGCATACACTTCGTCACTGGTTTATGCTCCAACCCTGTCTCAATAGGTTTTTTTAAGTGTTTAATAAAGCATTATTATTTGTAGGTAAATGCTGTACTACCCCTCATTTGTGTACTGAAGCTTTGTATCAGCTTTACAACTCTGAATTTCTCTCAAGCAGTAGCCATTCTGTTTTGTTCATCTGTGAGTTTGATGTAGGTGTCTCAAATAAGAAGAATCGTAGCATTTGTCCTTTTATGACTGGCTTATTTCACTAAGTATAATGTTCTTGTCATCCATGTCATTGCACATATCAGAATTTCCATCTCTTTTAAGGGCTTTATTCGATTGTATTTATATATCATGTTTTGAAACTTATTTATCAGTATCCCAAGAAGAAACAGAGGGAATCATTATGACATTGATCTCTGCAAAGATTTCATGGACAGGAAGCCAAATATAACAAACACAAACATAGACATAGAATGTTACCATATCAAGCTAAACTGGTTCTGCATATCAAAACCATGATAAAGTAAAACAGACAGAATGGGAGAAAAGAATATCATGCCATAACTAATACAGATATATTTTCTGGTATATATGAAGTAGGTCTATAATCAATAGCAAAACAAGTAATAACCAGATTTCAAACTGTCTTAGCTGATGTCAAGGGAATGAGGATGTCAGACCTATACAGAATGGGTGCAATTATAATAGGAAGTATGCTATATATAGAATAAAAGTTTTATTATTCTTATTCTAAAGCTGTTAAGAATCTGTAGACATATGGAGACAATAAGATAAAAATTCTTTAAAGGAAAATGTACATATAATGTTGCAGCATGAATGTCTTAAAAATGTCCTTTTCCCATCTCAGAGCAGCCATGTTTTTTTTCTTTCTTTTTTCTTTTTTCCTTTTTTTTTTTTTAGATTAAGGAGCTATGAGACAAAAATAAGAAACGCTTTGATAGGAAACACATTTGATTCCCTGATGTGGATGTTTTATTTTATTCCTAAAGTAGCACAAAGAGAGAAAGATACGTTCTCTGGGCTTCTCCCCATATGGAACAAGACTGCTGTGATCAAATGAATCTGAAAATTCTAGAACTATGTACAATCCTGAAATAGTGAAATATTGACATTAATTATTCTTACTATCAATGCATGTAAATTCTAATGTTATTGAAAGAAATTACATAATTTATGCTCTCTAGATGAAAATGAACCCCATAGTGTAAAAAAGGTGCTTAATTTAATTTGTAAGTTACAGATCATTGTGGAGATTCTGAAATCAAACTTTACTTTCTTTTTCATTTCCATTTCTTTGTTCCACATCACCTTCAAAAGCATGTAATGTCTGCTTTAGGAAGTCAGAATTAAGTTTGTGAAATCCTTTAAAGTCTTGAAGCAATAACTTTTTAAAGTGAAAATGGTAATTCTTATCTTTCTTATTGTACAGATATTGATTAAGCAGATACTATGAACACAGGAAAACTAAAAAAACAAATTTTACCTACCTCTGTTCTCTGGGAATATATAGTCTGTATTCCTCTGGTTTAGCATGCTCAGATGTGTAGATTTAGAAGACATACTGATATTTCAAATGCAACATATTTTAGTCCATATCAAGTAGAGGTTCCCCTGTGTACATGATAAATGAAATATTTTTACTACTTGTTACAAAAGGCAACTTTAAGAAGGTTTACACAAGTGAGAAAAGAAGGTTTGATGAGGCTCATCGACTTAAAGATCTACAACTAAGACCCAGATCCGATATTGAACCTCCATTTTTCTCTGGGCCCCTTTCACCAACATATCGTACTGTATCTTCAAAGATACCATGTTGCCTGAACCCAACGAGATCATCAGCAAATATCCCTAAATAAATGAAGGTAGTGAACAGTTTCTAAAATCACAGAGCTGTTTTCACCTACATCTATTGATTGTTTTGTTCACAGGCAACTTAATGGGAAGGTCATCATTTTCTGAGCACTAGACATTTGTGTACCCAAGTCATTTATCATAATTTATCTCACTTTATCCTCATAATCATAAGACTAGTACCTTTATTGCCATTTTTAATTAATATCTTTATTATGAATAATTCTATACATTGTATGAGCAAATCTTGTGATGGTGCCCCCATTTCCCTTCTCTCTGTCCCCTATCCACTGGGGTCCCTCCTCAGTCTGCATACTGGATCAATCCATTGGTTACCAGCTTTTGAACTGCATCAGAGGTAGACAGTTTTTTTTTCTTCCCCTTTTGTGTGTTGTTGCTGAGGGGGTCATGTCTCTGGATATTTTCCCCCACCATGGCTCTTACATTGTTCTTCCCACTCTTCTGCTCAGTTCCCTGAGTCATAGTGGGTGAGTTTTAAGTCTACTTTATTGTTGAGATCCTAAGTGTCTCTGGACTTCTACTTTGGGTTATGTTGGGTATCATTGGTGTCTGTCTCCATTGACCTTTAATGGATTATCTGACTTGCTGTGGTGATTGGTCTCCTGTTTGTCTTGTCACTTTCTTATATGTTTCATTTTGGCTCTGTGTGAAGGCTAGCTTTGGTTCATCTCTTGCCAGGTTGTCAGCCATCATCCCATGTCTTGTTGGTGGAGTTGGGTTGTCCCCAGCTCCCTCACTGCCTTCTGAAAAATACAAACAGAATCTCCATCGGAGAGTGAGATCAGTATAGGTTAAATGAGACAACATTGTTATTTTGCCAAGATTCTAATGGGTGTAGCCTCTCTAGCTTTCTGGTAGTGGGAATTTCCCCTAGGAGCTTGGGTTCTTGGTCCCCATAGGATTATGCCGTGGATACCAGCTCCAGTTAGGGGTTCCTTATCACTGAGCAAATCTCCTAGCCAATCATTAAGCCTTTGAATACCCTCCTAGGTTTAGTGCCACTTTTGCACAGATGAGCATTTCTTGACTTGTTGGTCTCTTCCATAGAGCTGTGTGTTCAGCATTCTTGTCACAACAGTCTGTATTGTATATCAGTGGTCTCTGCTTTCTCCAGATATCCTTGACCAATATTACTATCTTGAAGATGAAAAAATCAAGAGTTTGAAAATATATTCAAGATTTCTGAGCTAGTAGATATAAAGCTGCAGTCAATTTCAAGTCTCGCTAATTCTAAAGACCCAAGATCTTTCTACTCCCCATCATGATGATTCATTCTACCTGAAAGTCTACAGAGTACTTTGCTCTTACTCTATAGCTTTATCATTTGCAAGATGTATATCAAATATTTCTGTCATATCCTTCATGTTAGTTAATTCAGAGTAAAAATGTATGGATGGGGATGGGGAGATAGCTCAGCAGTTAAAGGTACTTGATTACAGAGCCTGTCAGCCATTTTCAGTTCCCAGTACCCATGTACATCAGAGGCACAAGGTGTGGCACATGTATCTGGAGTTTGTTTACTAGCACATCATTCATTGATTCATTTATTCAGTCTTTCACACACAAAAAAGTAGAAATGTTTTTGGAAAAAAAATCTACGGACAATGTAAGTCAAATGTATACTTACTTATAGAGCAAGAGTCTAACACCAGAATTATAATTCTAGCACTCACATAACATAGGTAAATCCATCCCCTCTTTTGTTATCTGATATGATGTTAGGTACCTATAGAACACATTAAGAATAACACTCATAAGATCAACTCTAAATGAAACCGTTCATTTCAACTTACATAAGACATTAAACTCTCTTTTTGTTTCCTTCTATGTTACTAAACAATTCCTTGCTGAAAACCTAAATATCAATGGGAATAAATAAACTATAACTGATATTTGGGTGTCAACTGTTGAGGAAAAGACCATTTTTTTTCCCTGTGTCAGAGCAGAGAGAGGAACCTCGGCAGCCTGGCAGGCAACAGCATATTTGCTGAATTGTTTTTTCTCACACAGCTTATACTCAGTTTAACAAATATTTATTGAGTTCAAATTATGGGCAAGATAACACTATGGAAACTTTGAGAAAGACTAAGATATTGTCTATTCCCTTGAGGAATTAATAATCTGATGGCCAAAGTAGACATGGATGCAGTACACTGCAGTATTTGGACGGCTAAAGTGATTTCTTTCATAGTGACAGAAAGGTCTCTGGGTTGTAGAGAGTGCAAGGCTAGGGCAGAGCATGTGGAACTGTATTGAAGTGCAGGATATTAGAGGCAAGACAGCAGCTACAAGCGAAAGCACACATAGGTAGTAACATGAAGTGGTCCTGAATTAACTCAGTGAACCGAAACAATAACGTGTGGCGATCTGATGTGCAAGTGAAAATTATAATACCTCAAAGATGCATTCAAGCTTTCTTATCAGACACTGAGACAAAGAAACAGTTTGGGAAAGCAGGCAACTTTACATTTGAGGCCTACGGGTGGAATATGACATCTATGAGTAGATCACCACCACTTGGAAATCTGGGTTCAGTGTCCTAAAGAAACTGGCAGTAGTGATATGACATTAGATTAATTGGGATACAACTGTACCAGTAGTTAATTAATTTATTAATTAGAGAGAATAAGTATAGACATGCCAGGTATTCTTGCTGCTTCAAGCAAACTCTAGATGCATTGGTACTTTGTGCATCTGGCTTTATGTAGGTATTGGGGAATCAAACCCAGGCTGCCTGGCTTTGCCATCTCCTCAGCCCCCCAATTAATATTTAAAAGACTTAGGATACATAAAAGGGGATAGAAACAGAACAACACTAAGTGTAAAATATCAGAGGATTCAAACAGACCTCAGAAGTGGAGGAAAAACAAAAAAAAATGCAGAAACAGATTTGAAACAAAAGTTGGAAAGGTGTTCAACAATTTCACCTCATGATGAAGTTCAGAATTGAGAAGTAGAGGGTCAAGTTGATAAACGGGAAGTTCTTGATGACTTAATAGATGAAATACAGAAACAGCTTGCTGAAGCTTTCATACCTAGATGGAAGTAAATAGAAAAACAATACTATAGGGCTGGAGAGATGGCTCAGAGGTTAAGGCACTTGCAACCAGTGCCTAAGGCCCCAGATTCAATTCCCCAGGACCCACAAAAGCCAGACCCACAAGGTGTTGGCCCTGGTGTGCTCTCTCTCTCTCTCTCTCTCTCTCTCTCTCTCTCTCTCTCTCTCTCTCTCTCTCTCTCTCTCCCTCCCACCTTCCCTCCCTCCCTCCCTCTCTCCCTTGCTCTCTCTTTCTCTCTCTGTATCTCTCTGCTTGAAAAATGAATAAATAAAATATTTTTAAAAAAGAAAATAAAACTATAAAAAGCTCATTACAAAGAAGAGAAAGTGGTTATATGGTTGAATGAATAGGCAATGTAATTTAATGCTTTTTACCAAATCAGAAGAAAACTGAGTATATTTGGAAGCTGGTGGTCAACCAAACTAGAGAAGAAAAAGATTGAATTACGTATGTATGTATGTATGTATGTATGTATGTATGTATGTATGTGTATGTATGCATGCATGTATGTATTTGTGTGGGGGGATATCAGGGTCTCTAGCCACTGGAAATGAATGCCCATCGGAATTAAACCCAGGCCATCAGGCATTGTAAGCAAATACCTTTACCTACTGAGCAATCTCCCCAGCACCAAGACTATATTTTTATCCCAGTAACCATATGGTTGGGGCCTGTTCCTATTTTAGTCTTCAAGTTGTTTTACCTCTTGAATATCTAAAAAATATATTAAGTACATGTCTTTTTTATTGGAAGAAGCATCATGTTCTTATAAGTATCTGTACATCACACATTCCATAACTCTCTCAAAGAATAGGAAGGAATGTTGAAACCTCTAAAATAGAATTTTTACAAGCAACGCCAAGGGAAATGAGAAAATTAATTCAAGAGGGTGTATTCTGAACAATCTCATTGAAATTTTATCTGTGGAAAAAAAATATTTCACAAGTATTTATACAACATTTGAAGAAAACTAGCTGGTGATTTCAATTCAATTCTCAGTGCTGAGGGGAAAAAAGGCAGATGTGAAAAGTCAGATGAAATATTGAACCTAGTCATGAGCAGTTCCTGGGCATTTCCTCTGTGCCATGCATAGTCAAGTTGTTGCTTGTGTGCATTGTGTACAAGCTAGCGCTGTCTATAATAACATGTGTTAAAAGTATTATATAGAGAACATATACACAGTAAGGATGTTATGGCAAAGGAGGACTTTGCAACATGAGGTGAGAAAAAGTACAAATGTCCTAGGTAGGACCATAGCTTGTCTAGCTGGGGACCCGGGGTGGGGTGGTTACCAGAGGCCACAGAAACTTCTTTGGTGCAGGCATTGGGACAGGAATATAGCAAGTCTAATGTGAGGGGGTCGATTGATTTATTCTGGAGGCTAAATTGACTGTGATGTGAAAAGTAAATGTGGAAAGATGAAAATGGAGAATCAGTAGTGGCCAGGATATAAGGGTTCTTGTCAATAACAAGGGTTCAGATGTTCTCACCAGAGGTTAAAGACTGTAAAGGAGCAGGTAGGGGCATGAGACGTCAGTTTGGCGATTTTAGCTTTGCATTTTTCACCGCCTAGGGAATAGGAAACAGCTTGGCAGAGGGGGCAAGAGTGTCTTCAGGGAGAAAATGTGTAAGTTATATTTCAGAAATCTATGTGAACTGTTCTCTCTGCTTCTGCTTTCTCTCCCAGTAATTGGAATGGCTATCTACACACATTTTAGAAAACTTATTTCTATACTGTTGTTTAAGAAGGATTAGGGGCAGAAGATTATTCCAGAGCTTATTTTAGTGTGTAAGTATAAAATGATATAAACTGGAATCAGGGGTCTTAATGTATTAATTATAGAAATGTAGAAAAGAATGTACATACATGTCTTCTACAGACCAGAAAAGAGATAATTTAGAGACTCATGGCTGATTACAAGAAGGAGGGAAGGGAGCAAAGATGACTTCTGTCTAATAATCATAATGGTAATCATAATGAATGCTATCATTTGCAGTTTTAGGATTTACCTATTGTACGCTCCCAATAAACTACAGTAAATGAATGAGCACATGACCAGCTGAGAAGGGAAAGAGTGAAAGCTAAGGAAGTTGGTTTCAATGCTAGGCATTTCAAGTTTGAAAGTTCAAAAATCTCTGGGTAAATTAAAATAAGCCATAGCATACTGTGCTCATTTTACATCCTGTGCTGACTGGACAACAGCCTAAAATCCAGAGAATTTAGCCAATGCCCCTGTCTTCATGCCCCATATACTAACAAAACCTAGTCTAAGATCGTTGTCCTCAATGCCTGGTAATTGGGGTCCAAATCTCAGCTCAACTTTTCCGTAATAGAATGACCTTGAGAAAGTCACATAGTCATATTGTTACACCTCCTAATTTGTTTTTCTCATAGGATAGTAGGAATTTTAAAAAAATATTTTATTTACTCATTTTCAAGCAGAGAGATAGATAGATAGATAGAGAGAGAGAGAGAGAGAGAGAGAGAGAGAGAGAGAGAACCAGGATCACCACCTTGTGACTCTGGCTTATATGAATACTGGGGAATTGAACCAGGGGCCTTAGGCACTGGAGACAAGTGACTTACCCACTGAGCCATCTCTCTAGCCTGATAATAGGAATTTGAGAATTGATTTATTGTTTCTGGCTTTTAGCACTGCACTAGAAATCTGTGGTTTGTACACAAAGACATCACTGGGTAACTTAGTATCCAAAATTCTCAATGAAGAGATACTGATGATCCATTTAACTCTTTGTGTAAGAAATTGTATTAAGCACAATGCCTTTGAATAAAATAAGTATATTCTATTAGTTCATTATAATATTTTTTCTTACCTTGTGTGCCTAAAATTATAAAAGGTCTTAAATATATCTCACTGATTTTACAACATGTGTTTTAAAAGCACAAAAGTTATTTAACATTAATTTTAAATATCATTCTAAAAATTTATCAGTTGATCATTCATTTGGCTTGATTCTAGATACTCTAAACTTCTTTACTTCCTTTTCCCCGATTATGTTTTTGGGAAGTGTAGGTCAGTGGTAGAAGCCTTGGTAGCAAGTGTGTACCTCTTGGTTCCACATACCCCATCTCTCCAGCAATGCAAATAACATGAGTGGATACATTCAAAATTCTTTCAAAAATGTGAAATAACTTCAAAGATGAAAATCCAGTCTCCTTGTCTTTTGTCCAATATTGGTGATGAATTATATAATGTTATAGATTCTTGACTTGCCTTAGCTATTGGAGTAAATTGTAGATATTTACATTTGATTGAAAAAACAGATCAATTTGACTGTTCAATTGAGAGGATACTATTTTATATTGTTATTTCTCAAATCATACTTAAAATATGCCAATTTTAAAAAAGGGGTAATTTATAAAGGTTTTACTTAAATTTTCATACAATCCTTCTAAATAGAAGCCTTTCTTATTCTCTAAACCAGTTGTACCTGGTTTTCTTACTTGGATTCTTCTATTTACCTTGTAATGTAAAACATTATAACATACTAAATATTTGTGCAAAATTAGCAGTTGTATAATAGCAAACCTTTATTATAACAATTCATTTTCCATGAATATGCTTTTTTCAGATGAAAGCATATAGATTTTATGTAAATTATAAAACTATTTACTGTGGTCGAATTGCCAACATTTCCAACCTGGTTTCCATAAGGCCTGTTTATGTGAAAAAAATCGATCTATTTAATGAAAATAAAACATAACCATTCAACCAACATTGGTTATCATTCTGTGTTTATTTTGCGATGAATATTTGTATAATTTTCTTCATATTTTATGAAAGTCCACATTTTAAGTAGACCAATTTATTCAGTCCTCACAACGGTGATATTGGAAAGTCGGTGTGTGTGTGTGTGTGTGTGTGTGTGTGTGTGTGTGTGTGTATGTTAAAATCAAGAATCATAGCTGAAAGGTATTAGAGCCAATAATTGAACTCGGGATCAATTAAAAAAAAAAAGAAAAATGTCATAACAACCAAGATTGGAACAATAACAGAAAAATTTCAAAAGATCAGTTCAATCATTTTCTTTGAATATCACTCAAAAGATTTTCTCATTTAAGATTCATTCCTTGTTTCTTAAATCATTTATAATAAATAGCAATCTAAATATTCACAATTTAAAAATCTAAATATTAAATACCAGAAACAAATTATGCTTTTTGAAAAACTTGTCAAAACTTATGAGTGCTGGGCATCTAGACTTTTGTCCTCATACTAGTATGGCAAACAATTCACTGATCCATCTCCCCAGCCCCAATTACATTTTCAACTGGGAAAAACAAACAGTTAAAAAGTTCAATCAAAGTTCAACTCTACCACTTCGTCCCCAACATTTTTCTTTTGCCCACTGGAAATAAAATTAATTTTTCATAAAAATATATTAGGTGGTATTTATTTTAAAATGAATAGATTCATGTGTAATTATCTTTAAATGTGCAAGTCCCAGATAATTTGCTTATCCATGTTATTTGCTTATCCATAAGGTGAAAATCTGAGGTCCTGCATGCTAACCTAAGCATTTCTTTTTGCTTTGCTAAGGATCAATACAAATTAGATTTTTTAAAATGATGTGGGGAAAAATGAACACATGTCAAAATTAAGGGTATCATGAAGAAATAATTTAGGCAATTCTTATTGGAACAAAACATGTCTCCAATACATTCCTTCAGGATATCGAAGGTGTTTGGAATAGTAATACAATTCATGTCTAATCCAGTAAAATTCATAATACATCTGTTCAGTAGGTGAGCACATCTGCTGTCTCATTCTGAGGACAATCTAGTAATCGTCCTGCGCTAGGGTTGGATGGAAGCAGGCCTTCTCTCTTTCAGTGTCTTGAACCTCACCTAGTACAGGGCAGCCCTTCAGAAAAATGTTGAGAGAATTGAAGAGCGAATTCATCAGAAGCGTCTTACATTTACTGCACACAGTTTTATGTGGCACATGGGCCAGCCAATTCTAATGGGAACTGGGAATATCCTTTAAACCATGTGACTGTGAAAACAATTCCAGCTTAATCTGTGTTTTGAAATCTATGCTACACACTGTTCCTGATAGAAACTCTGCTGGAAGTCTACTACTTGTGTGTAGGCCCATATTCCCAGAGACAGATGGTTTATAATCTCTGCTGCTTGGCTTCCAGAATGGGTATGCATTGCTTACTCATATATTTTTTCTTTCATGGAAATCTGATTCTAGTGGCAATCCTCTCTGAGGAAGCATGTACTGTAGGAGGCCTAATGGCCTGAGATAAAGGTTTATCATGTTTTCTGGAGGGAGAAGCCTCTCTGTGATGAGATTCATTGTAGGAAAAACTAGAGTTGTGAAGGGCTACAGTTATATTATCCCAGGTAGCAATAGCTCAGAAATTTATTGTGAAACAACCTCACATCCAGTCCTAAAGGGTATACATGCAAATGAACACAAACACATACACACATGCACACACACACACAGGCAGGCATATACACACACATGCTTTAGGGATGGAAAAACTTCAATCTGCCTAGCAAATCCCAAATCTCCATTGTAACCCAGATCAATTACAATTACAGTAATAGTCTTATTTCCATATATATGAATATATATATATATATATATATATATACACATATATATCTTTTTTCTGATAAAGAGCCAATCTTTTCTCCTTTTTAATCCCCAAGATCTTTCCTCTCATCAACATACAAGGCATACGAGGTACAAAATATGCATTTTTCACTGAATAAATCACAGATTTTGAATAAATTCTTAGAAGCAACCTAAGCTAAATTCAGCCATCCCTTACCCATATCCTCCAGGAAAATATAGCTGGGAATCCATTTGGTGAATAAAGCTTGTAGCAGCATCGGTTTAAATCAAAGACTATGGTTTTTCCACATCAGTAAACCATCGAATTTCCCTATGTGTGTTTTTACTAGAATGGTCCTGGTCTGTTAGCTGGCAAGTAGAACTGCTTAATAACCGCAGAAAAATTACAAAATTCTATTCAAATATAATAAAAGCTGTAGGGAATTGTGTGTGCATTTATCTTGTAGTAGGAAAACTTGAATCCTCAATAACAGGGTGTTACCATGTAAGCTTACTCCAGAGAATTCAAAACCTAACTGTAAAGCAAGTAGAACTTAATATCCAGGCCTATATTCATTCTTAAATTATACATGAATTTTAATTGACAATTGATGCAGTCATATGTTTATGGTATACATTGTTTTATGCAAATTTCAGTTGTTTTCAACTGAATTCTCCTCATTCCCCGTGCTTTTAAATTTGAGAAACAATTCTGTTCCTAGACTGTCAGTTGTTGAAAATTTTATCTTCTAAAATCATTCCTCTAAATCTTCACTACAAAACAGTAAATAGGTCTGGTATGAGGTAGAATTATTTTACCTTTATATTAAAGAATTGATGAATGTGATAGTGTATTAAAAAGAACAAAAAGGAAGGGTGGAAAAGAGGAAAAGATGGAAAAGAAAGATGAGATGGATCAGAGAGCAATGGATAAGGAAGGGCGCAAGGAAGGAGTTATTAAGATATTCAGAAGAGCATCCCTCCGATGCTTTTGTCGGTGCTGTGTTTCAATATCCTTCGTAGGTCCACAGCAATGCCTCTCCCTTTCATCAGCACGGCTGCAGCTGCTGCTGCTGCTCACACAGATACACAAATCAAAATAGACTCAGTTAGCTTTTCAATAATTCTAAAAAGGTGGGGAAACACTGCAGAGAAGCATAGCTCCCCAGTATCCTAACATGGAGTCTTGTTAGCAAAACAAAGTGTGAATTGTTACAGCTAATTCCCTGTTGCTGGTAACTCCACTGGGGCCCTCGGTGGCAGCACAGGCCTCCTCCATGGACCAATGCCATTGAACAGGAGATGTCAGAAGGAATATGAAAAAGTTGTTCTTTTGAAATGTTTATTCTTCTAGATCTGTTTATGTCAGCATGATTCATACTTATTGGTTCTTAGCCTGGAGCACCCGGCACAAGTAGGAATTGAGCAGGGAGTGAATAATGAATGCTAAGCAGAAGTCTATATCCAGTCAATAGTGAAGTGTGTGAGAACTGCAAGTCAGTGTTTTCATGGAGTCTGTATTTTCTCTCCCAGGGAACCAGAACCCTTAGAGCCCAGCCAGCACAGCCTGCATTCAGAGTGGAAGACACGCCCGCTGCTCTGCCCCTGGAGCTGTCCTACTAAGGTATTTGAACACAGCAGAATTGGCTGTTGATGGCTTTTGGTGGTGGTGGTCAACTGTCATGTCATGTGAGATGACACTTTTGCAGACAGTTGAGCTAGGCATAGTTTACTTTTCTCTCATTGCTGGGACGGAATGTCTTGTATGAAAGACAGGGTGAGTTCTTTTTTTTTCAAATCATATTAATGGCTTCAGATAATTGAGTCTGTTATGCTCAGTGCAGAGGTCACAAAGCAGAAAGGTTCACTTCGTGGTGGAGGAGAACTCCCAGAGACATGCCCCGCCTCAGTAACAACACACAAAGGGGGGTGGAACTTGGTTGACTCCTAGGCTATCCATAACCCCCTACCCCATGGACTGATCAAGTCTGCCCACAGAGGAGGATACCCAGCTGATTGGGCACAGGGAAGAGGGAAATCAGGGAATTGAGGATACCGACACATTATTTACTTATTCAGTATATCTAATTATGGATAATAAAGACAAAAAATAGTTCACTTCACACTATGGTGGCTAGCTTCCTGCTTTTTCACTTTACACCGTACTGGCCCCCAAACCATGGAAAGGTCTCTTCCATATGAGGGGCATTCATTCCCCCTCCAATCCCCAAAAAACAAACCTCAGTTAATCTTCTCTTGAAACACTCTCATAGACATTCTCCTAGGTACATGCATCCATCTTCTAGGCAATCCTAAATTTCATCAAGTTGACAATGAAGAAACTCTATCTCTTTATTATATTAAGGGAATTGCAGTATGTGTCAGATAGTCTGAACTCCTGACCATTTTCATTGTATTTGAAGTGCAGTTGGTGGGGTGCTGGCCACTTGCATAACATCTTGGATTTTTCCCCTCTCGCTTTGTACTTTGTCAAATCCAGAGTTGTCATGGTTCATTATCTGCAGATGATGTCGAGCAGCCTTGCATTCTAAAAGAATATGCCATCGCATCTGCCTCTGTGCTTTTGCGGCCTGCCGCACAGATGACGGGTGGGGGACAGGAGGAGAGAGCAGAATCTGCTTCCGACTGATGTTTCTTTGTGTTATGGTAGGTCTCATTCTGTCATATATGCCTAGTCCAACCATGAAGTGCATATATCACAGTGAGACTATTCCATATGTTAGAGTACATGATTGGGGTTGTAAAGTATCTGCTTGAATGTCTTAACTAATGAATGCCATCAAATTCAATTATCACTCGTCAACTCTTCATTAACCAATCAAATTAATCCTTTGATCAAGACATTTCTAACACACTTTTATTAGACATAAACACAATTCTCTGAAATAAACTGGGGGTGATTAGATTAGCTGACTGTTTTGTATTTGGATTCCTATGTTCCTGAAGTATTAGGTTTTGAAAACATTGCCTTTGACGTGACTGTCACTGTAAATAGGAGAAAAAACACTATGGAGGTTTGAATCATGTAAAATTGAGTGTCCTGAATGCTAGGTCCCTAGCTGGTGGTAATTTGGGAGGCTCTTGCTGGTGGAGGTGTATTTCTGGGGGCAGGCTTGGGGTGTCATAGCCAGTTCCCCCTTGCTAGAGGTTGGCTCACTCTCCTGCTGCCACCTGCTGTGGCGAAAGTGATGTCCAGCCTCTGCTCTTGCTATCCTCTCCAGTGCCATCATGAAGCTTCCCCTCCAGACTGTAAGCCTCCTCCCTTCAGCTGCTTTCCATTGGGTGCTTTGTCCCAGCAACAATAAGGTAACACCAACAAATGTTAGCATGTAAACTTTTGCCTTAAAAACTTTATTTCACTACTTATAGCTTAGTTTCTCTCTTAATAGAAATGTCTTGCAGTGTCATCTATAGTAAAGCTACATAAAAACTGGGTGTAGAGTTCAAGCACACGGAGGCTGAGGCAGGAGGATCACCATGAATTCATCAGAGCCTCATAGTGAATTCTGGGTCAGTCTGGATATAGAATGAGACCCAGTATATACATATATGTATGCATATCGAAATGAAAGAACTCTGGATTCCTATAACTTCACCTACTTATTAAATAAATACATGCAATAGGCTAATATTTTGGAAATTAATTATTTCAGTATTATAAGATTTTTTTCTCTCTTACCATAAAATATTACAGGATCTGATCATAGTTATTATGGTTAGAATAAGCCTGGTTTTTCCAAAATATCATAATTTTTAGCGAGGGTTATTCAAACAACATGGTTCTGAAAAGGCTTGATATTTCCTGTTACCTGATAATGCCAAGAATAAATATATTTTTAAAAGAATAAATATATTAATTTAAAAACTTCTATTGTTGCTAAATAATCAGTGATCATTAGCATAGTGAGAAATCAGTCAATTCATAATTTATCCTTATTTTTACATTTAAATATTTGGCTTTATTAACCTTTCTAAGTGATAAGCTCATGTTTTAAAACTTTAAACATTTAACAAAAATGAAATCAATTTTTTAAGATGCCAACACATCCTTGCTATGCTTCCATTGAGACAACTCCTGTGGGTGTCCATAAGGATACGCTACTGAGAATGCTAAGCTGAACTTTTGGGATGAAGTTCCCTATTGTTTCCCAAGTGGACATTTCAATATTATTTGGAGAATTTTCTCAGGGTTTTATTTTTAGTTCCAATAAGCTAGACATTGTTGTCTAGCTCAATATGCCAAACTGTAATGTAAGCATACACTTACCTGAGAGTTAGGGGCAGAGCACCGTCCTCTGAACAAGGAAAGGGAAGAATGTTGTGATCACCTTGAGCACTGGAAGGCTCCAAAGGCATCTTTAGTTCTATAGTGAATATCTGACCTGTAAAATTAATCCATGCTTCCTACAGGGTGAACCCTGTGAGATACGGGTCTAAGCAGGAAAAAAATGGCCGGATTTATACATTTGCAGGCTAACTTGCCTTGTAAAAGAAATGAGTCCTGAAAGGAAAGGAATTGTTTAAATTGTTTTCAAAATCTTTAAAAATCTTCAAGAACAGAAGGAAAAAAACAATGTTCTTGTTTTTAGCTTTTCTTATAGATTGCATTTAGATTAAAAACGGTAACTTCAAATGATTTTTTTAAAAGTTTTATTATCAATTAAATATTTGATACCCAAAACACATTTCTCATTAAAACAATGTGATAAATGATGTTTGATGCTTGGATTCAATTTTTTTAATCCACAAAATTATAGCCAAATTATATGATTTATAATACTAGAAATGTGAATTTAAAGTGTAAGAGACAATAATGTATGATTCCAAAAATTATATCAATTAGACAAAATGCTTTTAAATTACTTATTTACTTTGAATATCAATACTAAAGGGAAGTAGATCTGATTATAAACAAATGAGAGACTGAAAGACAAGGTAGGATCTCCTGAAAACAGAGTGTAAGTACAGCAGAAGCTGCGTTTTCCTGAGCTGAGGAAAATGGGTTGAAGAGGTAAGGTGCAGGTAGTCTTAAGAGAGACTGAAGAGTCTTGAGAACAGGTAACTAAATGCTAACAAAATGGTATTTCTAACTAGATATTAAATAGAAAGTAGCACAACAGATATGTTGAGTCATACCTATAACCCCAGCATTCAGAGGGCAAGGCAGGAGGATTGCAATGACTTCAAGGCCAGCCTGGGCTACATAGTATCAATAGTTTTAGACTATAGTGTGAGCTTCTTCCACAAAAATGAACAAGTATAATCAGTTCTTTTAAAAGGAGAAAAGGCCCGTAGTGATGCATCCTGTTAGACATCAGATGTGCAGACACAGTGGGAGGAATCCCTGTCCATTGAGCGTCAGCGGGCGCTGCCAGGAGAGAACAGCAGAGTCTCCCAGCTTTCCCCAAAGGCTCTCTCTTCCTAGGACTTGCTCAGCACACCACTCAAGGCTTTAGTGAATTCCATTTTCTAAAGGGTTCAACCCTTTGCATTTCAGAAAGTATACAAAGTACTTTAATAAACCAAATTTACCAAGTTTATCAATTTACCAAGCTGCCTTTACCCACATAGTTATCCATTTGAATGATCAGATATTAAGAGAATATTTACTGCATATTAAGTACTATGCGAAGTTTGAAAGTTTAGCCCACACACGAGGATACAATAACTATTTTGCTGTATTTTAATTTCTGCTGTTCTGTGTTATTGGTCATTGGTTTACTAAATTTAAAGGAGTGGGAAGAAGCCAGTGGTACCTGAGCTTAGAGAAGAAGGGCCAGGAGTGTGGAAACCTCCAGGACTAAGGCAAACTATTTCTCTCATGCTTGGAATTCAAGAGGTCACTGCAGTCCTATATTGAGCCCCTAGTACTTCTTCTTAACCTAAAGAAAATTTTTAGAAGGGAAAGTAAACAGAACTATTTCCTCATACCTAAAATTATCCAGTAAAAGCAAAGAACAGCTCATCAACTCAAAATAATGTCCTCTTTCGTGACATCCCTTCATTTGACCCAGTCCATCTGTTTGGGAAATCTATATGAGAAACAAGAAGTTCAAGAGCTCAACTGTGGTCCCTGATAGGCTGATGCATAAGAAGCTTCTCATGTAAGTTACTGAAAATCACTCTGGGTTGATTAAATTTTAATCAAAAAGACTATTTTGTCTTCCACTGAAGACAGACATCAAGATGGATTTTGTTTCTAATCTAACCATATATATCCTTTCTTTGCTGTGCTCAAGAGCCTTGAACAAAGGATGGAATAGGGCATTACTAACATGGAAAGAATTTTAGGACAGAAGTGCACAGTGTCTGTGCTGTTATTGTTGTCTCTTTTCTTTTCAAAAAACTACTGTACAATCTTGGGGTTACTAAGAGAATAAGAACATTACCTCTCAAGCTTGTGTAAATTTCCCACATGACTGCCCTACCCCAGCCTGTCAAGTGATACTTCAAGCTTGTGTGACTGATAGTTAATTGTCAATTATCTTCATATATAAAATTTCTTGATAATTTCCCCTTTATTTAGTTTTCCAATCTGTCTATCTTTATTCTTTTCTTCCTGCCTAGCCCAGAAAATTGTAGCCATGATGGAGTTTGAGTTTATGTTTGTTCACTCAACAGTGATATTGCTAAATCTTTCAATGACAATCACTGTTCTAATCCTCTTATACCCTCCCTACTCCTCAAGGAGACCTCCTTCTTTGAGAGATAGACTAATAAGGGAGAACTATGCAGGTAATCAGATCCAGAAAAATATCATTCATCAACTCACTTTAATCCTATTTTTTCTCCTTATTTTTTCCAGTAGGTGATCCCTCTCTTTATTTTAGCCTCATTGACTCCATGTTCAGCCATGCACCAAAATCATCTGATCCACTCATTTCGACACGTCTAGAGATTTTGAGCTTCTGAAATGGAAGGAACAAAAACTACATACATTTATATAAAAAAATAAGCTGAATTGCCTATGAAATCTGGTTCATAGAGTTGGGTCTGAAAATGCCAGAGTGGATGCAATGAGACCATTCTGGAATTTTATACTCACATTCCAGGCCTACAAGTACTCCTTCCTAATGCTGAGCCTTTACAATGACTAAATGTTCTATTCTGACACATCAAAATAAATCTGCTCTCTGCTGCTCATTAGGCAAAGAGACTTTGGTGTGGATTAAATTAGACTAGCCACGTGTAAATTCAGTAAGGATCCTAAGCATCTATTCAGTATAAAAAGAACCACAACAGACTTCTGAAATTTCATTCTGGTATTGGAAGGAAAATTATATATTTGAGAATACTGACAATGAATCAGGCAATGAGACACACCAAGGAAGAAATATACAGCAACTTCTAAAAATGTTTCATTCATTAAGAGAGACAAGGTAGTTATTGGAAAGGTTTATGAAAATTGGACATTAATGCTTGATCACTTCTTTTAAACTAATTATTACCTCAAATAATTCTCAGTCAAGGAAAAACTATTGCATTACAAAGCTACATTTAATTAGAGCATGGCCACCTTATGTCAATATATTTTCATTTCATTTTGTTGATACTTGTTTTAGTAAAATGTAATATTTTATTAATAAACAAAGTGCTTTTATCATAATGTGATAACTAAAGTTTTTTTTGTTCTTATTAATTGGGTTAGTGTTAGTTCATCCTTATTTGATTATATTTTTGCAAACTGTTACAAGAGTCATCATTTTGCTATATACTAAGTCTCGAGTAGTGTGCAGGTAACCTTACTCTGAACATTCCTAAGAGCTGTGAGTTTTCCATGGACATAAAGACCTTCTGCTACAGTAATCCTGTACAGTTGCAGGAAAAAAAAACAGAAAGACACAAAAGAAACAAAACTTAGTTTACAAAGCTCATTAAGAATGTGAAGCATCAAGATACACTTTGAGATGCATAATTTGTTATTATTATAATTATGAACTTTAGACAACATTCTGTCTTCGTCTTCTTGGGTTACTCCAACATAATATTACACACTGTGTGGCTTATGATCAAGAGACCCATTTCCCCTAGTTCTGGAGGCTAGGTTGTCTGCAGTCAATATACTGGCAGATATCTAATGAGGGCCTATTTCCTAGAGGACTACCTTTTCACTGAAATCTTACTTAGTAGAAGAGGCAAGAGACCTTTCTTAGGCCTTTTTAAAAGAGTGTTAATCTGTAAGCATACAACTATTCAATCTCCAAAGGTTAGGCCTTCTAATCCATCCCTTTGTTGTTAGCATTTCAGCATATGAAATTGGGGGGATACACACATTCAGGATATAGAACTATCCTTTCCCTAATACTGGCAAGTGCAGTATTGCCTGAGTTCACTCTTGTATCTAGAATAATCACTGGCTACCTCTTTGTTTCATATCAACAGCTTTGGTGTCCTTAGATGAGACAATGATCATCTTCTTCATCTGCCAATATCACACTTATAACATGATTATACATATAACTACGTAGATAGTTCAACTAGACAGAAACTTACAAGGACCAGAAAAGGAGGAGTAAGAGGCAGAGTCAAAAGCCTGATGTCATGAACCACACAGAAGGTCCCTTTATCAAGTTCCTAATAGCAAATCTTGGATCTGAATAGATTAGAGATCTAGAACTATAAGGCTCACATATATTCACTCCTCTAGAAACATTGCATGTTGCTTTCTAAAATGAGAAAAAATGCACACAGTGACTCAGGAAGGTGACTAGAGCTTATGTACTTGGAAATCAAGATCGAATAGAGAAGAAGAAGAAGAAATATCACTACTGTGACAAATCAAGACTGCAGCCTTGGCCTGAATCACTGTGAGGATTAATATGTACTTGTCACTGGGCTTGCATCCTCCAAAACCCAGCTTATAGGAACCTATAGTGGTATATGGAAGTATGCCTGAGACCCATCACCAAGACCACTTGAGAAGAAAAAACCAAAACTGGTGCTGAAGAGATGGCTCAGTAGTTATAGGCACTTGTTTGCAAAACCTAATGACCAGGGTTCAATTCCCCAGTACTGATGTAAAGCCGGGTACACAAATGGGCACATGTATCTGGAGTTTGTTTGCAATAGCAAGAAGTCCTGGTATGTCCATTCTCCCCACCCCCTCTTCTTCCCTACTTCCCTTCCTCCTTTCCTTTTGCCTTCCCTGCCTCAATACAAATGAATAATAAAAAAAATGTTTTTAAAACCCAAACACCAATTACAGTTAAATATGTAAATGGTCTGTGTTCCAGGTTATTCCCAGAATTACAAAGAAGATTGGACTTTTAAAAAATAAAAATGGGTTAAATATGAAAACATCGTTTTATAATACATATATGGAATAGAAGGAATAGAAATCCTTATAAGTAAAAGTACACAATGAAGCCCAAGTAAGCAATCTGAAAAAGAATTGAATTTTACAGAAAATAAAAAAGTGTAGTTTCTCAACTCTCTAGACAAGAGAAACAGTTTAAGAGATCAGATTTGAACTGTAAATTATATCTGAAGAAGTTTTAGGGATTGAGCACAGAGTGACAGAAAATATGAAAGTTCAGAGGCACAGAGGAAAAGGGCTGCAAAGTCCAGTAATTGTCTGCTAGGAATTACCAAGAATTCTAGAAGCACAGAATTGCACGGTAATAGCTCAGAGTTCTTCCGGTTTAAAGAAGAGAATTAGTTAATCTGAAAAATCTTTCCCAGCCACAAAACAGATAAAAACACACATAGACATTATAGAAAGCTCCAGGATTTGTATGACAATGTTAAGATCTTAAAATTCAGAAAAAAAATTAGACACCCCATAAAGAAAACAGGAAAATACAAGAAGTAGGTAACCTAGAAAGAGAAAAAGTAGAGAAGATGACAATGGGAAAAAGTAGACTTAGGTGTTGAGGGAAAATGATTATGACATGTCAGTTTCATACTTATACAAATGGGTTTACCAATTCAGCTTTTTAAAGAAAATGAATAGATAAGATCCCACTCATAATTGTTATAGGCTCTCGCTCTATGGGCCAGGTGGTCCTTGCTCCCATGACTGTCCGTCCTCCTCAGCCTCCTGGGTGTTGGGACTACAGGAGTGGGCCACTATACCCGTTTCTCACTCCTAAAACATTGTGAATAACAAAATCTGTGCACTCCAACATTTTGGTGAACCCCAGTTGTGATATTGAGGCATGGAATCTGCTGATCTTAGAGTTGCTTCATTAAGTAGATGTTATCATCAATGGGAGAGTGGGAAATAGCAGCTTCACTATTCTCATATTGTAATGTATCAAATATTTGAAACTATGGAGAGGATTCTTTTTCACAGTTAGTCAAGGAGCCTAAGGACACTTAGAAACTGTACCCCTCGCTAATCATTTCCCTCTTCAGTTATGTAAGCTCTTATGTTATCAATCTTAATAGCATCTTCAAATGTGAAATCTTTCTGTTCTTGTATGATCATTCTACTAGATTCTACATGTTCTGTGTGTGTGTGTGTGTGTGTGTGTACACATATATATTTTGAGGTTCATGTGTGGAAGGTTCAAGGAAAACTTTTGGGTTGGTCCTCACCTCTCCACCTCATTTTGAAGCTGGGTTTCTCTCTTTGGATCTTCATTCTGCTACTGTTCTTTGCTGGGTTTGCCACCAGTTTCTGTGAAATTCTGTTGTCTGCCTTCCATCTAGCAATCAGCATGCTGGCATTCCAGAAGCTCACCAAGGCTTCCTTAGATGGGACCTCTTGTGATTTTATGATACACATCCAGAATTTAGATGTGTCCATGGGAATTGCCCATTCTTCAATATTATGAAAAATGCATATTTTTCAAAATTTAACCACTTAGTAGTTAAATTTGCATACTGTATCTGTGCCAAGCATATATAATCGATAATAAATGGTTGAGGTAAAGATCCTGGAGAAAGATTATTAGAGTATGCTAGCAATGCATCGTTTATGATCACATCATAACAAAACTTCTTCAGGCAGAAAAGTGATTTGGTGAGAAGACTCTGGCATGAGTGCTGTTTTTTGTTTTTTCTTTTTTAAAAGCATCTTTGTTGTCAATAATTAGATACATTGTATGAGCAAATCTTGTGATGTTACCCCCATTTCCATCCTCCTTTTCCCCAATCCACCCACCTCCTCGGTGGCATACTGGATCAGTCCATGGGGTAGGAGGTTATGAATTATATAAGAGGTAGCCAGGTTTATTTCCCTCCCCCCTTTTTGTGTTTTGCTGAGGGGAGCAAGTTTCTGAATATTCTCCCCCACCATGGCTCTTAAAATCTTTCCACCCCCTCTTCCGCTCACTCATGGTGGGTGAATTTTAAGTCTGCTTTATTGTTGAGATCTTAATTGTCTCTGGACTTCTGCTTTGGGTTGTCTTGGTGTCATGGTTTGATCCAGGTGTCCCCCACAAACAATTGAATGTGTTCTGGTAGATCGATCCTCAGCTGATGGCAGTTTGGGTTTTACAACCTCGATGAAGCTGTGTTGTTGGGGGCGGGCTTATGGGGTTATAAGCCAGCTTCCCCTTGCCAGTATTTGGCACACCTTCCTGCGCTGTTTGCAGTGCTGTGGCAGAGGTGATGTCCAGCCCTCTGCTTATGCCATCGTTTTCCCTGCCAGGATGGCGTCTCCCCTCGAGCCCATAAGCCAGATAAACCCATTTCTCCACAAGCTGCTTTTGCTTGGGTTCTTTCTGTGCAGCAACTAGAAAGCTGACCGCAACAGTTGGTTATAATTGATGTCTGTCTCCATTGCCCTGTTCTGGGTTATCTGACTTGCTGTGGTGATAGGTCTTTTGTTTTTCTTGCCACTTTCTCATAGGTTTCATTTGGGTCCTACATGATAGGCCAAGGATGATTTATCTCCTACCAGGATGTCAGCCATCATCCCATGTCTTATTGGTGGAATTGGGTTGTCCTTGACTCTCTCACTGCCGTCTGAAAAGTACAAACAGAATCTCCATTGGAGAGTGAAATCGATATAGGTTAAGCAAGACAAACATTGCAATTTTGGCAAGATTCTAATGGGTGTAGTCTCTCTGTAGCTCCCTGGCAGTGGGAATTTCCCCTTGGAGCCCGGGTTCTTGGTCCCCATAAGGTTTTGCCATGGATCCCAGTTCCAGTTAAGTGTTCCTTGCCACTGGACAGAACTTTTAGCCCATCAATAAGCTATTGATTACCGTTCTAGGTTAAGCTCCACTTTTGCACAAATGATCACTTCTGGAATTGCTTGTTTCTTCCATAAAGCAGTGTGTTTAGCATTCTTGTGACAACTGTCTATATTGTATATCAGTGGCCTCTGCTTTCTCCAAATATTATTGACCAATTTCCCCTGGCAGCTCATGTAAAACTTTCCAGTGCTATACATGCTACCATCTGGGAGCTGGTTACCATTCTGAATCTAGCAGGGTTTCTAGGTTTTTTGTGATGACACTCTGTGGTATCATCAGTAATAGGGTCTTCTTACCTCTGATTGGCAGATACTCAAGGGCTTTGACAAAAGCTTGCCTTGTTTTGGGGACCTCGAGGGTCTCTTCAGTCAACAGCTCAGTGTGAGACGTAACCAATGACTGGGACAGGGAATTGTAGGCCTAAGCAATTTTTCTTTGGCTTCCTCCCATTCTATTCATGGCCTCTCTTACTAGGAGATGCCAACAGCTTCCTCAAGAGCTTACTGTATAAAAGTAAGGATTTTATGGTATTGATTCATTATTGGTTTATATTTTGTATAAGTGCTCTCACCCTCCAAATACTCCCACCCTTCCCACAATTCCTTCCATCCCCTTTGACAGTCTTTCTATTCACCTGTCAGGTTTGCTTAGAGTTTAAACTTGACCTGGCTAAGAACCACTTATGAGGGAGATATGCCTTTTTCTCTGCTCTTGTGTGAGTTTGCTAAGTAAGATCTGCTCCAAGTCCATCCACTTTTCTTTAAATTTCATTACAGTGATGCTGCTCCCTCTAGCTGAACAAACTTGCCCATGACTAAGTGTCTTATGAAGAGTATGTCTTGGCCTTGCACAAAATGAAAATTCATAAAGACAAACCAATAAAAATAAGTTACCAGGACTACTAAAAAATGTCCATATACAGCAATAGTAACTCTTAGAAAATTCGCAAAACAATTTCAACCCTTGACATACCTGTGGTGGTTCCATAGCACTGGACTGAAAGTACAGGATAATTAGAAATTAAAAACAGTGACATATAACCATTGAAATATCTCCATTTCATGTATTTCATGAGGACAAAGTGTGTATTCAGATAGTCATAAGTTGCAAATAATAAAAATTATAATCTAAGAGAAAATATAGGAAAAGTGTATAGTTATGGAAGAAGGACACTGTATGCCAAAAGTCAAATTTTCTATCAGTTACACAGAAAATTGGGAGTTTGAGATTTACAATATCTGTGTAGTTAGCAATATGTTACTGTTTTTAAAAATGCATTATTTACGATATTCAAGTAGAGCATAACAAGATTAAGCCTGTATATGACAAGTTCATTAGGGACCAAAATTAAATTTTCAGTCCCACAATTGAGAAGGAAATGTAGAAAAAACAACCCAACCACATTTATGTATAGGTAGTTACACAGCCTTATAAGGAGAGAATAAAGAAGCTTCAAGACCTGAAAGTAATAAGAAAAGAAATATCAAAAGTAAATTTAAAGTAAACACATGCCATTAAAAAAAATCAGAGTATACTTGCAACATACAAAAACCAAGGAGCTCAAATTGTACAAAGAACAATGAGCAGCTGATGTGATTTGATGCGATGCAGAGGATGCTGAAATCTGTTCCTCACAGTGGCTAAAAGAAGACTTTTATCTTCATGAAAGAAAATTCTTAGTACATTTCTGCTTGATAGTAGACAAATGTCTTTTGTCATTTTATATAGTTCACATACTTATTGATAAGAGTTGAAACTAAACAATATAGTAAACTTGAGGATTTTCTGCAATATGTGTTTAATAGGGCAAACCTGAATATTTTCTATATCGTGAGCAGAGTAGCATGGGTTTCCTGATAAGTTATTCTCTGATTGCTGTATCTGTGCTCTGAAGGAGGAAGGGGAAAGCAGTGAAAACTCAGGAAGGTTCTTTAGATCTGCTTCCATCAGGATGACAGGGAATGATGAGTCAAGGCAAGCCTCGGGTACTGTCACTAGGTAAGAGAGAGGCGGGCCACTTCTCACTGAGGTTCTTGGTTCCTTCATCTAAGGAAGCATGCTGCAGGGACAACACATGGTGATGGGTTCTTATGTTGTTCATAGACTTAAAAATATTTTTCTTTTTTTATTTTCACACACGGAGAGAAAGTGACTAGTGAACCACTTTGTGTATCTGGCTTTATATGGGTGTTGGGGGAATTGATCCCAAGCTGTCAGGCTTTGAAAGCAAGTACCTTTAGCTTCTGAGACATCTCCACAACCCTGTTCATAAACTTTTGGTTCTAAAACGATTGAATATTTTATCTGCTTGTTAACTTCAAAGTGTAAAAGTAAGAATGTTCTGTTAATTTTAGAATATAGCCTCTGGTGTAAAACCTTATAATCTTTCAAAAGTTCTGTCGTCAGTGTGGTTCAAATTTATTTTGGCCATCCAATGGTTATCACGTAGAATCTCCTGTAATCAGCAAAACACCTTCTAAAGGGTGTTCATTCAGTGAAAATATCTAGAGTTAAAGTTTTAAATCTATTCTCATCAGCATATCTCTCATTTTTAAAGAAATTACTTTGGGAGGGAAATGATAAGAAATGAAGGAAGATAAAGTATGTACAGCATTGAAAATTACATGCTTTTGGCAAGCTTTTGATGTATTCCAGCATTCAAAACGTTCCTCATCTTCCTTTATCCCATTCTGTGGTAGACACTGACAATAATTTTCCTGCTTCTAACAAGGCAAAGCATTCAAACAAAAAATCTAACTTTATCTTTTTCTAGTGTAAGAAATATCTTGGGGGAATATGTAAGATGATTTATGTGCATAAAGCTGACCTTATAAAAATAATCTCTGTGTTCATCATAAAGCTACATTTATATTGTGAGCAAACATTTGTTCATTTCTTTTTGTTATATCTACTATTCCATTTAGTTTGCAGACTCTCATGCCTCCTAACATAGTACAGTCAAAAGAGATTCAATGCTCTCCCCAAAATTCTTTTTCCTCGGGTTTTTAAAATAAAATATTGCTAATTTCTTTTATAGTTACCACACTGTTTTACCTAATGGATTGTGCTGATTAACAATTACCATTGATTTTATTTATTGTTCAAAAATGTGATGTTAAATATAGTTATGTATTAGCAATTGTATTTATAAATCATAGTGAAGGCTATTTGTTTTGTTGGGTGAACAATTCTTGTTTCTATGTGATGAAATTGACTTTCCAACTGAAGGAAAAATATTACTCTTTCACATTAAGAAAACCTTTCTATTCAAGTCCTGAAACTATGTTTCTTAGCTCATGGAATATAAATCATCTATTTATTTGATATGGATGCTGAAATTTAGTCCGTGAAACAGAATACATATCTGTTTATATGCCTCTCTGTAATAGGATTCTGGACTCTGGTGAGTGGTTTTCCATATATGCATGAAGGACTAGATACATATCTTTCTTCTTTTCAAAACTGCTGTCGGCATTGTCAGTCTCAGAAAAATAAGTGGAAAACTTTCTCGGTGTTTCTCATATTCCTATTAAAATAGTGACAATGCGGAATTGAGGAATACTAAAATGTTATGAAGCATGACAATGAACTAATCAGAAATTTTAGAAATTTATTTAAGGAAACATATCTAAATGAGTATTGTCCTTCACTGTGTTGACTTCGGATTTCAGAAATGCTCTCATGGTTCAAAATAGTTTGCCACAAAATTCACAGAACTGTCATGGACCAGTTTCTGCAGCCACCAAGAAGCATTCTTCAACCCACGCCAGGAAGGCATTACTTATTCTAATCAGCGCTGTGTGAAGGAGTCTCTCTGAGCGCTGGGAGCATTTCTTTTAATGAATAATAATAATAAACCATGTCCTCTTAGAACAAGACAGGGTTTCATCAGTATTTTTATGTAAATGATTTTTTTGCTCTAGATAAATATGTTTATCACACAGGAGGGAGGCTCTGAGACCTATAGGTTCATAAGGTCCCATCGGAGACTATCACAAAAAGCAAAATAAAAAAGAAAGAAAAAGAAACTGAGGGAGGATGTTCTTCCTCTAATGCTCAATGTTCCCATAGTCAACCAGGGTCTTGTCTTCTGAGCAACCTTCTTTAGATTTTCAAGTGTTCAAAATCCTCACCCTCTCTCATTGGGTCCTTTACATAATTCAATCATGTAATGTATATTACAGAGCCCATCCCATGTGTTAGGCATGTTTCTGGATAATGGGAGAGTGAACAAAATGGGCATATTCTTGTCATCCCAGAGTAAAGTATTGAGCATGCCAGTGAAACACTGAGAAACCAAATGTGCACCATCTAAAAGGCCATGAAGAAGACCATCCCAGGGTATCCTGGAAGAGCTGTGCAGATAGAAATATGAGGGAAAACCAGGAGACCAGGGCACAGCAGGGGCTTAGGGATATTCTTGCAGGCATGATTTCAGGGTCTCGGGTGAATAACAGTTCTTGAAAGGTTTCACAGTAAGGAAGGAGTTGGCATTCTTCACATAGTGTAATGGGAAGATATTGGAGAGTTTTTGGTAACAATAAACTGACTGTTGTAAATATGCATCCTTGTATCTTCGATGGAGAAAATCTTGTCAGGAGTACAGAGAGATCTGGGGGAGATAGTGCACTGGTCCACGTAGAGCAGCCGTGAGAGCTGGTAGCTTCGGTAGACTGGTCACTATGTAATGGCAAGAAGTTAATAGAATTGAGACATTAAATGTAAAATCTGCATGACCTTTTTTGGGAGGGGTAAGGGGGGATGAAGAGAAGGAAAAGGCAAAGTAATGATACCAGATGAGTAGGTGACACCTTGCTGGAGCCCTTTACTATGATAAGAAAGACCAGGAGTAGGGAAGCAAGAAGAAAAGAGCTGTTGAATTATTTTTCACACACTGTCCAGGTTCTCATTGGACTTGAAAATGATGCAAAATAGATCCAGGAAATGGAACTCAGGGGGGGAAAGACGGGTGGAGAGACAAGCCCCTCACGAAAATCTGTTTATTACCTTTTTTTGTCTGTTTATTGTATCTATTTAGGAAATGTCACTCAAAAATAATGGGGTTCACTCAGCAGATACTTGATAACAAAACTCTCAGCCTCTGAACGTCTTGGTCTGTGCCCCCACCCCCTGCCAAAGTTATGGTACTTAAGCTTTGTAAGTTTCAAGTTTCATATTGTCAAAGGAAGCAAGAGGCTGAAGAGGAGTGAGTGATAGAAAAGACCGCTTCATTATTATCAATGGTATTTATCTGAACAGATAAAAATATGTGTTTCATGTGACCAACAGGCTATCCTGAGATATAGTATGAAATGGTTAAAAGTGATTAATTAACATGCATTACCTTATAAAGTTGTCATTTTGTGTAAGAACACTTGCTGTCCACTGTATTGACAGTTTTTCTAGAATTCAAGGTGTTGCTATCATTAGCAGCTCTGTGGAACTTATTCTTCCTGCCCACTAAAAGTTTATATTCTTGGACTGACCCACCTCATCTTTCAAATGTCTCCAGATACTTATAACCACTACTTTGAGATAATTTTTATTCTACTTCTATGGCACGCAGGTGAGATGTGTGGCATTATCTTTCTGTTTCTAGCTCATTTCTCTTCCTGTGCTCCAGGTTCTTCCAAGTGACTGCAAATGTTAGGATTTCCTCTTTATGGCAGAATACTATTTCTTTGTATACCCGTATCACACTTTCTTTATTCACCCATGATTATCACTTAGGCTGTTTCTAATTCTGAACAGTTGTGAATAGTGTTGAATAAACATGAGAGTGAAAGTAGCTCAGCAGACTGATTTCATTTATTTTGGATATATATTCATAGACATAGACATGCATATATGTAAAAATATACATAAAATATACGTAAAATATACATAAAATATATGTAAAATATGTATAAAATATACATAAATATATATACATAGACATAGACAGAGATAGAAGTGGCTTTTTTGTATATTTTGCAGATTTATTTTTTAAAATATTTTATTTATTAATTTTCAAGCAGAGAGAGAGCGAGAGAGCACACCAGGGCCACCATCTTGTGGGTCTGGCTTATGTGGGTACTGGGGAATTGAACCCAGGGCCTTAGATACTGGAGACAAGTGCCTTAACCTCTGAGCCATCTCTCCAACCCATATTGCATATTTATTTTGTTTGAGAAATTCCCATACTATTTTAATAGAAATTTGAAATTTTACATTCCTATCAATAGTATGTAAAACTTCATGAGAGAAATTTTTGAAAGTTGCCTCGTGTTCTAATTGAAGAAGAAACTTCCAAACAACTGTCAGCAGAGTCAACAGATCTTCCTAATATTCTTCAGTCCACAGATACATCAAATGCACATCTATTTCTCATCCCTTATGAAAGGAGAGAGAGGAGGAAAGATAAAAGTCTTTGTTGTGACTGAGATCTGTCTACACAAAGACTCAGAAGAATTCAGATGCACCCTATGTCTACTAAAGGAAGGATTCCTTATACATGACATTTAGGATAAGGAAAGAGTAATGCCACCAAAAATATAATCAGTGTATGTTCAGAATACCTTTACTGTCTCTGTAATACTTATTTGTCTCTAGGAAGAGCATAACAATTTTTAAGTTTTAAAAATTTTTTTAAATCTCCAAAGTAAACACAATTTTATAATGTCCACATCATCTAAACTTTGACCCATCTAGGAAGGAGTATTTCATTAAGGTCATCATTTGAGATATACTTATTGATTGTAGATAATTATTGAGGTGAATAAAATTTGATCAAGACATGTGTGTGCCCCCTGGCTTATTTGTGAACTATAAATATTGTGTGAGGAAAAAGAAACAGACGTAGGAACACAAAGGATCTTTTAAAAAAAAGAGAATGAATGAATACCTGGGAAGAAAAAAAAGATTTAGCTATAAACATAAACAGATCTGATCCAGGGACTGTGTTGGAAAGTTTCTAAAATCAGTAAGGATCAGAGATTATGTCAGCCTGAGAGAACAGAAGAATCATAAACAGGGGAGCTGATATTACACAAGAGCTTAGAAACTTCACAGGGTGGTAGAAGCTGAGCTGCAGAAAGTAAGTTTCTGTGTTAGGTGCCTGTTATTACTGCCTGTAGTTGGGGTCCATAAGTATTAATTGCTGTTTTTTTTAGTGAAAAACTCCACTTGTAACAGGCACTGAGCAGGAAGCTCTTAGATGACAGAAGTCCTTGTCCCCTGAAAGGTCATAACCCTTGATGAGTAAATACATAAATAAACAATATCATGTGTTTGTCAGAGTGCATCTATTATTATCAATTTGTTCTGATTTTAAAGACTATAACCAAGCCCATTTATTGCTCTTTAAGTCATGTCTATCTGGTTCACACAGTCCCTTCCACACAGTAGCTTTGTTCTGTTATAGAAAAGACAATGTAAGTCACTATCTGTATGTGTTTTTAAGTACAAATCCTTATCTGTGTCTGTCATAACTCACTGTATTGTGAGAAGTCCAAAATTTAGATTCTTTCTTAAATTTAATTATCTGGCACTTCCCTACAACAGCCTGTCTCCTATTGATGTCTCAAATTTCATTGTGTTCACATATCTTTGACATGTGTCTCCTTGATATTGATAACAATGGCTGGTGTAAGAGCTTATCTTCTTTTTATTCTGAAAATGTAATGAAGAAGGAAAATATAAAGTAATATCCACATATACTAGTTATTCAAGCATCCATCCAACTTCTGAGTCACACTAATATGAAAGGAAATGGGGCACGCATATGACAACTGCAGCCCAGTAGAGTCAAAGGAAAATCCCAATGGCAAGGGATTTGTCCTTGGACAAGTCAGGAAGGAATAAAGGAAAGAAAATTTTAAAAGGTTAAGAGGTCTTATGAGAGTCTCGGTTTTTCTTCAAAGGCTCTATAATTTCTCAATTATAACTTGTTTATTTTATTACTTTTTTGTGAACTTCAGATCAATGGTACTTGTATTTTTTCCTAAAACTTATGAATGGAAATATCATGGAAATTAGGAGATGTTTCATTCTTACTCTACTATTTTACTTCATTTCCTCCACTTCAATGCAACTCAAAAGTAATCATAAAATTAAAGGAATATTTGAGGGAAAACTGTTTCTACTGAGATGGGTCTCTTACAACTGATAGAAACTCTTATACTTAACTCCATTTCATTATATTCAGATTATTAGGTTTATTTTTTATATCTTAGAAAATTTGTAGTCAATTATAATGTCTTTGGCCTATAGCTAAAGCCAAAAAACATCATAGCTAACTAGTACAGACATTTAAAAATCATGGACCCATTGGTAACAAATTTTGCTTGCTTTGGATTTTATAGATGAAAATAATATTCAATTTATATGCAAAAGAAGGGAATAGTCATTTAAAAATCATTTATCCATAAAAGGAAAACAAATGTATAAGACTACTTAAAATCAGAGATCAGACGTCTTTGTTCAAGAAAATCCCACAGAAATAATTTTGATATTCATTATGATTATAAAAACCCAGTCATTCAGGCTCTACTTTTCTCTGAGAATATTCTTCAGCTAAAAAGTTTTTGGAATGGATAATTTTTGATGCTTTTTGCAAAATTAATAATTGAACACTTAGAGATTTTACAAGATATGCTCAATCTTTGTGTAGATAACAAATTTTTGTCAACTTAACTTGGCTCTGTGTGGATTCCTGTTTGAGAAAAATACCATTTTGTAATGAGAATTATTACAGGAAGGGCCATTATTTTCAGATAATAGATGGAGAACCCATGGCAAGGTGAAATTCACTCTTCTTACCAGGGTTATTGTGATGTTCATCACAACTGCCCTCTTCCCACCTCAGAGTGAAACTAGTAGTCCAAAAAATACATTTATAGAGAAAGAATAAGGATAGATGTGTTTATCCCCTGGAAGCCCCTGGCAGCAATATTTCCTGGCATAGCTATGGAGATTTGGAGTACTCAAGAGTTTTTGATGTGGCTAGGCCCAGGCATCAGTCCTCATGCTACCAAGTATCTTTGTGTCCCTGGCAATGTGATTAAACTCTTCTTCATATTATGTTTCCTGTTTCATAGTTTTGAAGTATTCTCAAACCATCACCCCCAAAGCCAGACATGGTTCTATGAAACTTCTTTGATTTCTACTTTATCAGTACCATGAGGTTCTGTTAGAACAAAATGTAAGCTATTGCTTGTTGAAAAGAAGTGTTTGGCCTATTTGTAAGTCATGAAATATACTGCATGGGGTATGGAATACTGGAACAAGTCAGAATGGTGACTGTCTTCGTTTTCTCCGACTGCCTTGGGAGTTCTCCTGGCTGTCATGCTTTGCCTAAGTAGAATACCTGAGCTGGTGCCCATGTGATAAACTCCCATGTGACCTCCATTTGGATATACCTGGGGAAAAAGCAAAAGGATTAGTCAATATTATTTATGTGATAAATGCTTTTAGGCATATTATTTTTGTGAAACCGCATGATGTTGTGATTAGTACACAGAGAATTCTCTGTTCCCTCCATAAGCTTGTATCTTTATTCATTGATATTTTTGGTGTGTGAGAAAAAATCTGGCTCCTTTATACTAATAAAATCCCTCTACCTCAACCCAAAACTCATCCCTCCCAATAAGTCTATAGCTAACGATTCAAAGCTCATATATATGTCTCTGTTTTCTGAAACAGAATATGAAACTGTCCAGGACTTAGTTACCCTGGACCCCAGTCTGTGAAAGGATGTCTTTGACCTCAGTCTGTGTCAGGGAACCTATGTTCCTGATCAGAACAGCAGTTGGCCTGAAATACTGATGGAATTTCACTATCACTTGGACCTAGTGTATATCTTGCAAGGAAGGACAGTAATGGTCAAATACTTAATTTTTTATCTTTTGTGAGCTTGATATTTTCTCTGAAGAATGAGTTTTTTTTTCATGTTCTTGCTGAAATCAGGTTGATGCACTGAGTCACTATTCTTGACTATTTGAAGGCTTGGTATTAGGTCACATAATGTCATTTTATGTGTTGTTTACTGGAACAGATCCCTGTCGGGTATTTATTATTCTACCAGAATAATCACAGGAAGCATCACAGATACATCTATATCTACTTAAAAGAAAAGCAAGCATCCTCTACTTATTTATGTTAAATTTTGAAAAAGACCAATATATGTCAATAATATGAAATTAATGATATTCGACTTTTTTGTCTTGTACCATGGTGAGTCTACATAGTTCAATCTAATCTTGCTCCCAAGAAGTAAAGTGGTATCTTTTATCTAATTTACAATCTTCTTTTAAAATATCTAAGCTTTCTGAGATCAGTCAGGATTATAAGCGGCCTAATGCCTTTTTTCATTTTAATATCTAACAAATATGTCCTCAGTTCCTGCTACGCTTGGAGCATATGCATGTGGTAAAAACAAGGAGAAAGTTAACACAAACTGGAAAGGCTTATGTAACTTCTTTATTTCTTTCTGATTGACAGTAGGCGGGTAGCAGAACAAAAGGGAGTTACATGTTCCTTTTGCTCACAAAATTGCAACAACTTTCTCAGAGGCATGTATTCCTTTCTTGAACGCTACCTGAGTTTGGTCCTGTCATCATCACTTCTTTTCCTCTCCTATCCTTGTATATTTCCCTGAGCAAATTCACCTGACATTCAGCTTGCTAGGATCATGTGATCTTTCCCAGGTCTTATTCCTCAATCTTTAATACTGATGATCTACTATAAGAATTTAACCACCTGAAGTCTCTTGGTACCATGAAGCATTATCAAAGCACTAGTGTAAGTCTTTAACATTTTACGTGTGCCAGCTACCATCAATAAAATACTAGGTATTCAGCTATTATTTTTCCTTCAGTTTTGAGGAGGGACTAGTATGTGGCCATCTGTTCTCTCTGCCACTCGTTAGGACAGTGACTGAGTGAATGACCACCAGTGATTCCATCCAATTCTTTCACACTTTCTTTACAAGTTGCATCATGTGCTATTTCTTTTCTGGTTCTGCAGTGGATAGCTTTGAAATCACTCATTCTGTCCATCGGTACTCAGTGTCCTACCTTTCTTTCTTTAAGATGGACCTTCCAACCTGCACCAGACATGCTGAAGCCCCCAGCACACCGGAATCTCCAGGGGTGTTTCACACTTAGGCCTGAATTTCAATTCCAAGATTCTGATTACATGGGTCAGGACTGGCCATTAGGAATTTCAACATCTCCCAGGAGGAGGTTAAAGTGCAGCGGAGTCTGAGAACAACTAATGGAAGTTTTTATATCCCCCATCCCGGCATAGCTGTGTGTGCGTTTAGTCACATTGAAGCCCAAGCCCACACTTTGGAGTAGACAGAAATCTAATATGGATATCTACTTTTAGTAAACCATTTAAAAATTTTCCTGGCTGCTCTTATAAAGTTTTCAACTTTGATCCTAAACTCATCAGAATGGGGCTCAGATTTCAGTAGTGGTGAGAAATGTGATCCACAATGGCCGTCAGCACTCTCTCCTATCTTCTGCAAGATTATTCTGCTCACCTGATGATTTCTTCTGAGAGTAATTAACATCTATGTAAAGATGTAATCACCTGAAGCAGCTATGTAAGCAAGAGCGATCTCAAGAGCTTTCATTTCCAGCAGCAAAGAAATTGTATTCCAGCAGCATTCTGCCAGCATAGCTTCCAACATCAGTGTAATCAGTAGTAGAATGAAGCATTGTGGGACCAAATAGCAGAAAGAGATTAATTTCTATTAAATACCTACAGCTGTTGGTGCTGCAAAGTGTATTAGGCTAGGAAAGACAAATGAAGGATTTTGCTCAGTGTTCATTGACTCTGTGCCCTTTCCTGCAGAGGTTGACCAGTTGGGAGAAAAGGAGCAAGAAGTAGCCAAAACATGTAATCAATCACCAAGTAAATCGTTGATTGACAGAAATTTGCTGATATTTGGAATGTCCTGGTTTACATTGATAATGACATACTCTTCACTTAAAAACAAAGATAGTGTCTTTCTCTGTGTTTTCTTCACTTTAAAGACAAAAAATGTGCCTGAAGTTTCTCACGTGAATTTATCACTGACTATAATCCATTTCACTTTTAACCCTGGTCTGTCTCCATTGATATTGGTTAAGGAAAGGTTTAGTAATGTAATTATAGGTATAATTTTACCTCTTTCTGCCTTTAGATCATGTACTTGAAAAGGACTGAAAATTCTTTTCAGCCTTTGCTTTATGTTTTATGTTCTGATATATCCATGCATTAGGTAGGCTTTAAAAAAACATTGCTAGTATTTTTCAGTGAATATAATATTTCTCACCTACATCAAAGTCCATCTGCTCTCACTAGAATCTCTTGATCCCCTCTGTAACTGTGATTTTGGATTAAAGAAATGTTACTAAACATTGGCTTTCACCTTTCATAGAGGAATCTTGCAAAGGCATCGTCTCCCTTTGACACAAGCCATTAGATGCTGGTACCAATATAGAGGGAAAACAGGGAGCCTTAGGACTTGAATATAGCCCTCAGTAAGGGCTCTAAACTTCTCTTGTTTGGTGTTGGTTTTTATAGCTAATAATAAAGAATGTTCTTCAAAGACTTCAAAGTTCAGAAAGGCTTCTGTGATGGCTTATATTGTTAACTCAACAGGACCCCAACTCAAATGTGTGTAGTTTTGCAGAGTAGGTTAGCCTCTGCTCATGTTGGTGAGGCATCATCTTGATGGAAGACGGAAAGACCCATCTTAACTGTGGGTGACCTGGTTCATGGGTGGGATCCTGGCCGAGCAACAGCACTCCTGGCTCTCTGCTTCCTTGCTGTACTAAATGTGACCATCTGCCTCTAGCTCTTGCCACTATGGTGGACTGTAATCTGGAAATGTAAGATGAAATAAACCTCTCCTCCCAAATCTGTATTTGTCCTAGCAATAAGACGTTCACTGACACAGCTTCATTTACTCTTCCCATGGATGGTGGCAGGAGTCCAAGATTACTCTTTGGAGTTCCACATGTCTGCTCTGTCTACTCAGCTCCAGTTTACAGAACACAGGAGATGGGTCAAAGGAGTCAGAGAGACAGAAAGCAAGGATACACTCAGAAAAGCATCCTTGGAAATGCAAGGCTCAGAAAGAAACTCAGGCAGAGAGGTTGTCTTTCCCACAGAACTGATGAAGGATGCTCACTGTACCAGGGGTCCCTGGATAAACAGCCAGAACCCACCTAAGCTTGCCTAAATCCCAGTGATTTTTTTTTATCAAAAAAGAAACTAAGAAATCTACAGAATCCAAGTCAAAATTCAGCATTAGTGTCTCACTGACAATGGTATCCATGGCAACTGCAGGGTTTTCAGAGGCAGGAATAAGTTCTCCAAGTTTCTGGAAGTTTCTTAAGGATCAGCAGCATACATGTATCTCTCGCTTTAAATTTCTCCAAGTTTCTGGAAGTTTCTTAAGGATCAGCAGCATACATGTATCTCTCGCTTTAAATTCCAACTTGAGAAGAAAGCGGTTGGCATTTTCTCATTTGGGATGAAGGGTTCATTTTGTATCAACCATAGTCCAGAAAGGAATCATTGGAACAAGAACTTGAACCTTGAGAATCATGACTTGAGTAATTTGGTTATTTCTCATCTAGCTCAGGCAGATAATTTACATGATAGGGTATTATCAGGATCATCCCCAGAGTCCATTAGATAATAAACAGTTATTTCTAATCCTCTGGCCTTTCTGTTCCACTTGCATTGTCTCACAGTGTTTACTAGTGAATCGATGTGCATTAAGAAAAGGCAATAATGTTTTGATTTTTTTTTTAGTGCAGTAAAACTAGTTCATCACCAATCTTGAGAAGAAACTTTCTTTTATTTGGAGTTTCCCAGTGAGCATTAGGGTAGGATGGTTTGTGCCCCCAGAGGATTTCCTTCTCATTCACAAACGTTGTCTTGCCTTCATTCAGTTTTCTCTTTTAGGATTCTTCCTTCTCCTTTATTTTAGAAAGAGAAAGAGAAAAGGGAAGAGTAGAGTCACGGTAGCGGGGTGGGAAAGAACAGAAGGAAAGGTGGAGAATTAGAAAGCTATGAGGAAACAAAATTCGGAGTTGGGGGGCTGAAGAGATGGCTAAGTTGCTAAGGTAGTTTCCTGCAAAGCCTGGAAATAACCCAGGTTCAGTTCTAGAGCGCCCACGTAAAGCCAGATGCACAAAGTGGAGCATACGTCTGGAGTTCATCTACAGTGGCTAGATGCCCTGCTATATCCATTTCTCTCTCTCTCTTTCTCTTTCTCTCTCTTTCTCTCTCTCCCCTCTTCTCTTCTCTTCTCTTTGTCTCTCTCTGCTTGCAAATAAATAAGTAAATAAAATATTTTTTAAAAAGATTTTGACCTTTATAGTCCATCTGTCCTCTCAAATCCTAGAGCCTAAAAAATAACTTTATAAAATCTCAGAGCCTGTAATCCACATTTCTAGAGGAAGGACCAAGTGGGTTTGAATTCATAAGTAACAAATGGATTCATGTCTTCTCCAGATCAGGAATTTATAGATCTGAAAATAAATGAAGAATTAAATTATCCCTCCCAAAAAAATGTTACTTTCTTCATACTGTACCTGGTACTTTCTTTCCTTAATTTAAAGAAATTCCATTGTATTTGTCAGAAGAAAGAAAATATTTAAATTGTCAGTGCATAAGCAGATATTTTGCAGACATTGATATTTAAATGATCTGAAGGAAAAGTTTGGACAGGCACAGAGGAAGCAGAATTTCTCAAAGAAACTCATCCTCCCATTTTGGGAGGTATTCCTAAAGTAGGAAGTCTCAGATGTCCTCTGCTGGCACCTGGGGCTCTGTGCAGATCTCTGGGCTACCCACTATGTGAGCGCAGCCAGCAGAGGTTTCAACTCTGGACGTCCAGCTCCTGCATGCTCATTGCAAGCTAAGCACTTCAAGAGTGGCATTTGCCGAGGATATGAAATCACACAGTGACTCCTTAAAAACAATGAGGTGGGTGTGAGATCTTGGAAAGACAGCAGCCATTAGGTCAGAGTTTGAATGGAGGCCTTCCAGTTAGACTAAATTAATTCAAAGCATGATTCTGCCATTTTCCAGCTTTGTGATCTCTGCTGATGTGTTTAACCTTCAGCTGGTCTCCTGCTCTGCAAAATTGGAAGGCTGGCAAGAGCTTCCTTCCTTGTGGGATTGTTCTAAACAAGAAGTCCACTGTTAGACATAAACCATCCAGCACATTCCCGTCACCTAATGAGCACTCAAAAAAATATTAAGGATTACAGCAGTCAAATGGGGCTGTATGCAATAATCACAGAAAATTTGGTAAATTTCTTGAGTGTCAGTATCGGTAGGCATTATCCTTTTATTGTATTCATTGATCAAGGACAGAGTGGATGTAGAGTGATGAGAAGATATCTTTCTTTGTCACACTGGAGTTCCAGGGCAGACAAACTCAGTGACTGACAGAACGTGGTGGATTGTGGTTGTCTGTTCATCCACTAACCATTACTAAGTTGTGAAGCAGTACCCATGGAAGCTGTGGTAGGGAATGAGTTGTGGGAGTTTGTGTAGGCTGTTTAACTTGTCCTGACCTGGCAGAATGAGCGCCCTCCTGGCTGATCTGCTGAGTGTACTTCCATCCACATGTGTAATACCGATCCTGGAGAAGTGGCAAGGCATTTGGTTGGCTTTTAGTCATTGCTGGGAACAAAATCCTAGAGAAGCATCCTTCCACCAACCTCCATCTCTGGACCAAAAAGGGAGCATTGTTTTATGTACCAGCAATTACACTTTCTAAGGTTATTTTTAAAGTCCATGTTTGCCTTGTTTTTATATTTTTTGCCTCAAAGTATGAGACGGTACTGATGAAAAACCAGGATAACCATGGTGTAAGCTGGCCTGACAGCCCCCTAATGACAGGCGCCAATCTCATTGGTATCATCCTTCCTCCTCTAATCCCTCCTGCCCTGCAGAAATCCTCCATTTAGGGTTAAATTTGTGTCTGTCAAAACACAAGTGATTAATAGTGACTAGAATTAAATTAATCCCACACTCAGCATTTGAATTTTCCTGCTATAGAGAGGAAGGATGTGTGCAGTGGAGGGCCCAGCATGACACTCCTGTCCTCCCCTCTAAGGATTACTGGGGATCAGTCACTGTCAGAACTCAGGATGCTCAGGACTGGTGAGGGCCTAAAAGGGAGCTGGCGACTGCTCCTGCCAAGAATTCATTAGCTTCGACAACAGTGGTACCAGCAAAAAGATTCTAATCACCAAGTATTTGAAACAAGCCACTTGCATTTAAAAGGTGGTGAGACTTGATATTGTGACTAGGTGTTTCCTACTGCAAGATGCTGACTGTCTTCAATGTTTCAGTGAGGTTTGTGGAAATATGCAAAAAGGAGAGACGAAATAAATGCAAGCATTATTGAGAGTAGATGAGATGATAGGAAATTGTACTGGGGTATGTTAAAAAAAGAAGACAGTGCGTTTCTGAAGTAATTCAGAACTAATTCACCATTACTAAGCTGTGGTTCAGCTGCAAGCAAAAAGGAAAAAAGGGTGCTTTTTTTTCTGGTTATGCGATGGAAAGATTTAAAATTGTAAATGTGCTTCTTGGAAACAAAATCTTCCTCTTGCTGCTGAACATAAATGGCATAAGAAATGTAAATAGCACATTTTAGAACTCCATTATCCACTTTTTTTTTTATTTTGAATGCCTGAAACTCTCTTTTCTGAACATGCTTTGTCACTACTTTGCAAGCTGCCACAGCTGAGGTTCCATTTTCTGATACAGTTACATACTATTCTGCAGCAAAGACTCCAGTCTGAGTTTTATCTTTGACAGAAAGTTTTTGTCGTCATTATGTATATGATAGCAATATACATAAGGTGGCAAAACTATATATATATATATATATATATATGAACTGAATCTTGTGGTTAGACCAAGTAATATAACCTATATATCAATGAAAATTTGTTGAAATATCTATATACTCAGCACTTTAAGAAATGTCAGCTTCCATACCCAAAGATATCCTTACCTGAAATAATAAGCAAATATTATCTTAGTCACATTTTCAAAAGAAATAATTTCAAATAAAATAGGTAACTGAACAATCCTTTGTGAGAATTCTGAATATTCTGTCAGTGTAAGCAGATATCCATTATTGATCCCACTTTAGTCTTGTATTTTTCTAGAGTAAAAAAATTTGTGTGTGTTCGGGGCTCCAGAATAGTTCCAACATAACCTTTTCAATAGCTATAAACACTTCACCTATTTCTTATATTTGGTGGGTGAAAATGATGTTTGATAAATTCTTTATTCATTTCAAAGTATGAAAAAAGTAAAAACGAAGTGCATAAGATCCATAAGAAAGTCTATGTTCAAGTAATATAGAATGTTCTAGACTTTTATGGATAATTTAGATAATGGTACAGAGCCTAAGATTACTAGGATTCAAAATGCAATGTTGAGTTTTTGCTTTCTGTTAGCTCTAAACTGCTTTATGTAACGTCTGAGATGCAAGCATGGTATTAGAACGAAGAATGTAACAGGGGCTGAGAAGACTTTCTGGTGGTTGGAAAGATGGTACCCTGTGAGTGACTATATAAAGACCACATGAAGCCAGCGGACTGCCATTATCTGACTAATTGCATTGTGAAGTAAGTGCTTTTAGGAAAATTGGAACTAAAAGGCACTCTATAGTACCAATTTATGGTCTATTCTTAGTGTCAATGATGCCAGAGAGAGCAGCTCATTGGAGAGTCTGCTTCTGGATGATAGTGAGGCAGGTTTTAAAGTGCCCTCTTACAAAAAGGCACTGACTTACCATCTTCTTTTCCTCATGTGAAGCTTAAATTCATCACCTGACTGTTGATTCCACTTCACCTTTTTCATCCAAGTAAACCTACTTTATTATCATTACTTCTGTTGGCTTTTGCTTTGAATTTAAACAAGTACATGGATTAACTGAGAAGCTTTCGATTTTGGTAATTTCAAGGTCATATAATTCTATTCATGTTCCTGCTTTAATCATCTGCATATCAAAAAAAATAACCTAAAATATTTATGGGAAAAATAACTACTTATTTCAGTGTGCATTTAAATGTAGATAAATCCTCTATTTAAATAGATAGGAATATATCTTTAATTTGTCTTCACTCCCTTGAAAACAATAAATCAGTTGTGTGATGGAGGGGATGGGGAGAAGGGATGTTACACAGGTGTCACACTGTGCATTCAGGGTGTGAGTCCTTGTCTTTTTTTCTTTTTAAAATTGTTTATTATTTATTTTTTATTTTATTATCCATAACTAGATACACTTAATAAGAGAATAATGTGTTGGTGTTCTCAGTTCCCCGGTTTCCCTCTTCCCTGCTCCCAATCAGTTGGATTTCCTCCTCCATGGGCAATCTGGATCAGTCCATCAGGGAGGGGGCTATGGACAGCCTAGGAGTCAACCCGGTTCCACCCCCCCTTTGTATGTTTTTATTGACAGGGGCCATGTCTCTGATGGTTCTCCCCCACCATGTCTCTTACAATCTTTCCGCCCCCCTCTTCTGCTCAATTCCGAGTCATGGTGGGTGAGTATTAAAGCTGTTTTATTGTTGAGGCCTTAGGGGTCTCTGTACTTATGCTTGAGGTTCTGTTTAAAATCATTGGTGTCTGTCTAGCTAGCTCATCCTGGGTTGAATGATTGGCTGTGGTTATAGAACTCTTGCTTATCCCACCACTACCTGTGGGATTCCATGTGGATACTCCACGGTAGGTCTGGAGTGGCTCATCTCTTGCCTGGATGTTAGCTATCAGCCTGTGGCTCATTGTTAGGGTGGAAGAGCCACAGCTCTCTCCCTGCCTTCTGAAAAATACAAACAGAATCTCCATCGGAGACTGAGATCAGTATAGGTTAATTGATATACACATTCATGAATTGGCTAGATTCTATTGTTAGTAGCATTTTTTAAATCACTTGTAAAGTGTATTTCTCTTTGGGGTCCCAAGATTTAGGTTCCCGATGTATTTCACACTGAAATCCCAGTTACAGTCAAGGACTCCCCTTCACTGAGTGGATTTCTTGACCAAATTAACAGCTATTGATTGCCTCCCCAGGCTTTGACTCCTCCATTGCACAAGTGTCTGTTTCTTGGTTCACTCTTCTCTCCCAGTAGGCAATGTGTTCAGCCTACTCATGGTGAGAGACTGTTTCATGTCAGTGGTCTCTGTTTACTCTAGCTGTTGTTGACCAGCTTCCCCTGGCAGCTTATGCAATGCCTTCCAGCTCTGCAGTAACTACCATCTGGGGACTGGTTACCATTCTGGACCTCAAAGGGTCTCTTGATGCTGATAGAGGGCTTTCTGTGGTTCTTCAACAACAGGATCTCACCTCAGGCCTGTGGTGGGTAATCAAGAGCTTTGACAGAATCCTGTTTGGTTTGGGGGACCTCATGGGTCACTTTGGTCATCAGCTTAGTGAAGGAAGGATTCTGTGGCTAGGACCAGGAGCTGCCAGACTGATTGGTTTTTCACAGACTTAGACTCTCTCCCCAATCTCTTCAGAATCTGTTGTGACCTCAACCTTCTCCTTTTTGATTTTATTTGGGCTTTCTCAGTTCTTTGTTTGATTAGATTGGCCAGGGGTTTGTCAGTCTTATTAACTTTTTCAAGGAACGAATGCTTTTATTTATCTATTTTTTAAATGTTTTCTTTATTTCCATCTCATTAATATCAGCTCTAATCTTAATTATTTCCTTTCATCTTAAGCTTCTAGGCTTGGCTTTTTCCATGTATTCCAATGACCTTAAGTGGATGGTTAGGTGGTTGATTGAGATCTCTCTGTCTTTATTATGAAAGCATTTAGTACAATGAATTTCCCCCTTAGGATTGCCTTCATTGTGTCCCACAAATTCTGATAAGATGTGTTATTACTATCATTTATTACTAGGAAATTCTGAATTTCCTGTTTTATTTCTTGGGTGATCCAGTCGTATTTTTAGAAGTGAATTGTTCAGGCGCCAGTACTTTGGGTATTTTCTGAATCCTGTTCCATTATTCATTTCTACCTTTAATGCATTATGGTCTGATAATATGCAGGGGATTATGTCACTCTTCCTAAATTTGTTGAGGGATGATTTATGACCTAGTACGTGGTCAATTTTAGAGAAGGTTCCATGTGCTGCTGAGAAGAATGTATATTCTGTGTGTTTGAGTGGAACGTTCTGTAAATATCTGTTATCCCCACCTGGTCAATGGTATTATTGAGCTCTGTTATGTCCCTGCTGATCTTCTGTTTGGCTGATCTGTCTAGAGATGTTAGAGGTGTATTAAAGTTTCCCTCTATGAGGAAATTAGTCTATTTCTATTGTGTATTTGAGTAGGGTTTCCTTATGAACTGTGTTGCACCTGAATTTGTTAATGATATTAATATCTTCTTGTTGGATCATTCCCTTGATGAGTAAGAAGTGACCATCATTATCCTTTTTAACTGATTTTGGTGTAAAGTCTAATTTGTCAGAAATTAATGTATACACACCAACTTGCTTTTTACTTCCACATGCCTGATAAACTGTTTTCCATCCTTTTACCCTAAGGAGATTGTTGTCTTTAGAAGTAAGGTACGTTTCTTGAAGGCAGCAGATGGAAGGGTCCATTTTTCCGATCCACCCTGCTAGTCTGTGTCTTTTTATAGGGGAGTTAAGTCCATTTATATTCAGAGTTATAACTGTGAGGTTTGCTTTAAGCCCTGCCATGTTGGCGGGTTTATGGGGGTTGGTTTCTGTGCTGCTATTATTAGCACACTGATTGTGATTATCATGAATGATCTCTATTCCTCTTCTGAGGTAGATTGCTTGTCTCTTCTGTGTAGAATATCTCTGTAGAATCTTCTGTAATTTTGGCTTTGTGTTCAAATAATCTTAGAGCTGGTTTATTTCATGGAACACTTTCAATTCTCCATCTATTATGAGGGATAGCTTTGCTGGGTGCAGTAGTCTAGCTTGAAAGCCATACTTCTTTAGGCCTTCAGACCTTTATTCCAAACCCTTCTGGATTTCATGGTTTCTAGTGAGAAGTCTGAGGTAAGTCTGATACGTTTGCCTTTATAGGTGATGAGTTTCTTTTCTATTGAAGCTTTGAATATTTTCTCTTTACTTTTTGTTTGGCATATTACTTAAAATGTGTCTTGGAGAATTCCTCCTCAGGTCCTGTCTGTTTGGAGTCCTCTGGGCTTCTTGAATGTTGACTGGGGTTTCTCTTGTAAGATAGGGGAAGTTTTCTTGAATAATTCTGTTGAAAATATTTCCTATGCCCCTGGACTGGGATTCTTCTCCCTCTAGGATCCCCATGATTCTAATATTGGGCTTCTTTATGGTATCCTATAGATCCCTAATATTTTGTTCACATGATTTCTTGAATTTATTGAAACCTATGGCATCCTTACTAATTCCTTCTGTCTTGTCCTCAAGGTCCAAGAATCTGTCCTTGAGGTTGCCAACTCTGGGATTGATTGATTCAAAGGAGAATTTTAACAACTCTGTTTCATTTTTGGTTTATGCTATATTTTTGTTTATAGTCTCCAATTCTTTGGTGACTTCTAATTTCCATTCTAGTTTGTTTTTGCTAATGTTTCCTGAAAATCATTTTTAAATTTTCTTAAGTCTTCATCAAACTTAATCAATAGATTGTCTAGCTCCTCCCGTAGTAGGTTCACCTTCAATTTGCTTAATGTGTTTTTGAAGTCATTTTTATTTCTCTCCATTAAATTCAGTCTTAAGTCTATGCTTGTGTTGGTGAGCTTCATCTCATTAATGACATTTTCATAATTTCCATATCAGCCATTACCTGCTTCATGTTTGCATTGCAGTTGTGGCCAGGAGTCATATTATTCTCTCTTTGCGATTATATATGTGCTGCCTCTACTGCCTTGCCACTTTCCTGTTCCATTGTGGGACTAGGGGTCCTGGGTTGGGGAGTTCCGTCTTTAATTTCTGTGCTTTTTTCCCGTTGGTTTCTGCCCATATCTGGGTAGGAGAGTAGTATTTTTTTTTTTTGACTTGTGGTCAAAGTAGACTTGTTGAATTGTTGGTGCTCTGTGAGCCTGTAGGGTTGGAATATTGTTGTAACCACAGATGCATTAGTTGCTGTGGTTATGAGGGTGCCTGTCCTTCTGGGTTGGTGTCTGATATGTAGTATAATATAGATGTCAGAGTTCTTTGTGTACTCTGCTATGTCTTTTTACTGAGAGTCAGGGGTGGTCAGGGTTTATCTATTTGCTCCTCTTTCCCCTTGGAGTCCCCGCTGGTTGGGTTGTAGGGATCCCCTTAATAACCCCTAGTAGGTGCTGGCAGGTGCCTGACAGTGATCTATTGTTGTCTAGCTAGGTTTGGACTCAGGCCCCCTGGGGAGTGCTGTTCAGCATGCCCAGCTCCCAGTGGAATGATCACCAGGTTTGAACTTAAACAGAGATCTTTCCTATCGGGGTATCCTGCCCCCAGACAGGCTCAGATCTTTACCCTTCTGGATCCCTCTGTACATGATTGCTTAGTCTTAGAGCCACCACATAGGCCCTTGTTCCCAACTGGTATGCAGCAGTAGAAACAGCCCCAGCACCTCAAACTCAAGATCCCAGCGATTTTTCACCAGCCTGCAGTAAGCAGATCTGGAATGCTACCTCACCCATGAGGGGCAGAAACTCTAGGCTCTATGCTCTCCTTGGCCTAGTACGTGGTGGGCCTGTGCTGATTCCACACTCCAACCCAGCCAGGGGTTGTGCTGATTCCACACTCTGACCCAGCCCCAGCCGCTGAGCTGAGACTCAAGAGCCCAGTAAGAGCCTTGTATTGGTCATATAATCACTGTTCTCAAATCCCTTTATTTGTTAAAAAAAGAAAGAAAGAAAGAGAGAGAAAGAAAGGAAGAAAGAAAAGAAAGAAAAAGAGGTGCAAGCCTGATATAAGAGAAAAATAAACCACTTGAACTATTAAATAAAAAAATAAGAAAGAAAAGAAAAACAGGTGCAAGCCTGGTATAAGAGAAAAATAAACCATTTGAAATTAAAAAAAAAAAAAGAGCCCAGTGATTGTTCACCTGCCTGCAGCAAGCAGGTCCGCCACTAAGGGTAGAGCCTCTATCCTCCAGGCTCTCCTTGGCCCAGTTTCTAGTGGGCCCACCCTGCTTCCACACACAGCTCCCTCCCCTTCCCCTCTGATACTCCTCGACCTCTGATTCTCCGTGCCCCTCTGATACTCTACTCCCCCCTCAGCACCCCCCTTTAGCACACCTCCCCAGATTTTATAATTGTTTTGATGCCTGGAAAGAAGCTCTTCTCGCTGGCTTTTCCTCCAGTCCTGTGGCGCATGCTGGCACACACTGCTAAGACTGCAAACACAGTCCCCTGTCGCTGGGGTCTGTGGCAGGTGGGCTGCAAGCCATGGTGTGGATGCAGTGGTGGCGGGTTCCCAACAGGTCGTTATGGCATCTGGTTCATGCATGGCGAGCTCTCCTGCTCCTCTGCTACATGGATTTCGCTCTGCAGATTTCAGGCTCCCAGCTCCGCTGGAGCTGCAGCTCGTGGGACACTGCTGTGGCTGGAAACCAGCCGGCTTGGCCTGTCCATGCCAGGTGCCCTACACTCTCTGGAGCCTCTGGTACAGCTAACTATAGTTTTTCCGATAAAGAAAGTGAGTTTTGCGATCTCTCTATTACTTTTCCTACCCTACTTACTCTAACATTCTTGTACTGGTGCCAACTTGACCCAGAAGTCGTGAGTCCTTGTCTTCCCCCTTGCTTGAGACAAGGTCTTTCTTGTTTGCTCCTGCTCAGGAGTTCTGGGATGGTCTTACTCTATTTCCCACTTCCCACTGGGATCATGGATGCATGAACTACATGTGTCCAGCTATCCCCCTAGCCTGTTTCAATTTACTACTTCAATTTACTACTACTATATTACTTTAATCACTTGCTGCTTGTTTTTTTTTAATTTATTAAAAGATATTGGATGATTAGAGACAGTTCAAGGGATAATGAGGCACAGCAATTAAACCATGCTTCCCCCTCAGTCCAGGGCATACTTTCTCCTCTCATTTATTGTAATTCTCCTCTTCAGAGTTGTCCTTACTGAGCTCTCTCTGACAAAAGGAGTAATGATGGACATGTGAACAAGCTCAGGATGAACCATCTCTGTGTGCCTTTCTCTTCCTTTCTTGTGTTTTGCTTATTATGGGGTAAAATTTTGCTCAGAATAATGATTCATGGTTTTTAAACATCTTTTTCTAATGAATGAAATCTAGCCTCTTAGGCCATAATTTCAATAAGTAGGTAGTGAGCCTTACAGAGAATATGCTCCTGCTGTGTTTATGAAGATGCCCTGAACTTTTGCCCTGAAGTTTATTTCATTTTTAATTCCACATCTACTCTAACTGTGAATCAAGTTTAGCAGCACTAAATGCATTACATTTGCTTAATGGCTGTGTATTTCTTGAATTTCAAATTCACTGAGTCACTCCTTTGGGATCCTTTCATTGTTCTTAAATTAGATCAGGAGGTAAAGTAAGGCAGCTTGAACCTTCATGACAGACATGGGGAAAAAGTCATTTAACACTTACATTGTTTTAAAAAATGATTTCATTACATATACATTATTAGCTTACAATATAATAGTAACATTGCCATCATGGTGTATCTTCCTGTTAAAATGAGTCTAAGGGTCTTAGATGCACACAGTACCTTTCACTCCCACAAAGGAATGCTACAAACTACACACAGCACAGAAACTACTTTGCCAACTACTGGAGTGGAACACAGCAGTTGATAACAGGTCACAAGAACACTGCCGAAATCATTTAAGAAAGGAGCTTAATAAGAGGACAGCATTCCAAAGAAACTTGGGGTGGGGATTTGGTTAACAAAAAGCAGGCTGCAATCTTAACTTGGAATTTGGCCATGATATTGAAAAACTTCAACCCATTTTTTTTTCTTTAAAAATCATAGTGTCTTTGAATCACCAGTCAGTGTCTTGAAATTTTAGAATTTCAATCATATGATATCTCCTTGAATCTCATAGCCTGGTTTGGTGATCCAAAAGCTGACCTAAAAAGGAAAATTCTACTTAATGACTTTACAGTCTTCAATGCTAACATTGAATTGCATTTAGGTCCATTTATTTATTTATTTATTTACTTACTTACTTACTTACTTACTTACTTACTTACTTACTTACTTAATTTATTGCATTTACTGGAGATTGAATCTCACACATGCCAGGCACTGAGCTATACCTACAACCCTCAGTCCCCTTATAAATCTCTTTTGCCAAATTCAAGTCGTAAACAAGGTGAGTAACCTTACAATGAGTATCTTAAATTCACTATGACCAGTGGTGATTATAAAAGATTTTCTAATTGCCTATAAAGAGGCATAAACCATGTAAAAAAACATCAATACCAGAACACAAATATTTAGAGAGGTTCTATAAAGTAATATAGTAGGAAGATAGATGTAATCCATGCCCCTGGTAGATAATTACTGCTTGGTTTGTACTGGAGAAGAATCTTACACTGTAGATTTCCCCAAGCAGGAATGGTAGTGTTCATTCTCCAAATGAATTGATACTAAGATGATGTGTGCTTCATGGACTCCTGTGAAGAAATGGAATGTTTTCTTGATTATGATGTGTTTGTCATTATGCCTTCTACCTGTTTTCTCAATGTGTAAGTATGTTGGTCAGTCTTTTATTTTACATAATCCTATCCAAATGACTACATCTACACAGAAGAATTCAGCCTTTTACATCTGATTATGGTTATTTTTGTAGCTTGATATCATTTCCTTTTATGAATGATGAAGGCAGCTTTTTATAGGTGTGACAGTTCATTTATTTATCCACTGATTAAGGGATATTTACTATGGCACAGCTCTCTGACTTCTATGTTGGTAACCTCTGCATTTTTTTCTGGTAAATTCTTTTTATATACAACTCATTATTCCCTGTAAAAAGATTGATTCTTTTAGTTGCAACTTGACAGAAGCAGCTCTCAGCATCTTGGAAGATATCAGTTATGTAAAAATACTTCTGTGAGCCGGAGTCATAGAAACATTAGAGTCTGTGTTGCCATGATTATTCCACTGGAATGCTTGATATTTTATGAATTATCTAATGACCCCATTTTTAAAGCTGCATGCTCTAATTCAGAAAAGAATATGTAGTTAATACATAAATTATATGTATAATTTTATTGTAAGAAATTATTGTGAGAAAAACTTGTATTTATAGCTGTTAGTGGTGAAAGTTGTTAGTTCTTAAAAATTCTTGAAGTAGGGCTGGAGAGGTGGATCTTCTCTTTAAAGTGCTTGCTTGCAAAGCCTTCCAGTCTAGGTTCAATTCCCCAGTACTTACGTAAAGCCAGATGCACAAAGTGATTCATGTGTCTGAATTTTGTTTGCTGTTGCAACAGACCCCGGCATGTTCCCTTTCTCTCTCTTTCTTTTTCCCTCTCTTCCTTTACTTGAAATAAATGAATGAATAAATAAAATATGTAAAAATGAAATTCTAAAGGTAGCATATTTATATTTTTCAAAATGTGATAAAATTGATTGGAAATAAAATCTGGGGAGTAACTCACTAGTTGAATACTTGCACAGCATGTGCAAGGTACTAAATTTAATGCCCAGCAGTGCTAAATAAATGAACAAACAGATATCATAAATATAAAGATGATGATAATCATCGTCTCTGTCAAGGTATTTATAGCACACAACATAGATAATTCTTATTTATGTGCCTAATAAATATGATTTGGATAGAAAGTACTTAGAGCAGAACAGAACATATTGAGCTCCATTCAAAATTTGTTATTAGTGTTATATTATTGTTTTTTTCGGTTAATATAAGTAATTATTTGAATAAAATTTCAATAATATATTATTTGTAAGGGATCTTTTTTTGTTGACTTGGGGCTAAATATAATCGAGTTTTAATGTTACTATTGGTTTAGATAGTTCATTACTATAGAAGCAATTATTAATAAATACAGGGTGAAATGTTTCAATTTGCATATATATGCATGAAGAAACAAGACTAAAAATAAATTTGAACATTTACATATTTGGCTTCCCTTAACTATCTTATCCCATTCTGTTTCACAACACTGCTATCATGAAAATATTGTTTCCATACTTTATGAAGCAAATAAGCAGAGAGGGGTTCAGCAACACCCCAAGTTACACAGCTATAAGTAGTAGACAAATGGGACTGGCTCTGCTATATTCTTTGCTAAACAATGACACTGTTTGGTGGTGAGTAATGTAACTGTGGCTTTCAAAGAACTTATACAAAACCATGAAACTTAACAGTTGGTAGATTATTCCTATCAAATTATACCCAAAAGGCTGATTGATGACCTCTCATAATAAATTCTTTACTGTGTGCGCACATCAAAGCTTCCTTGTAGACCTCTAAATCCTAACAAACAGCAATCTTTTTCTGTAACTGTGTTACTTATATTCCTAGCTTTATATGAATACCGTGTTTCAAAAGCTCACAAACAGCATCCTATATTAGAGGCCAACAGTAGATATTAAAGGTAATATGAATGAACTCAATGACAAATGGCTACCCAGGCAATAATTTTTCCATAACAACATTTTAACCGTTCATGAAATCTAATATAGCAAATGTTTATTAACATAAAGAATGCCCACATGAAAATCAACATTATCTCTTCTTATTTAATGTTTAGGATAGAAATCAGATGTTCGTTAATGCTAACACTCTACAACTGAGTCACAAGCCCAGCTCAAAAACAGTCTCACACAAATCTTGATGACAACCCCAGCTTTTATTTGACTGTTATTAACCTTGGAGAAATCATTTCCATTCTCTCATCTCTAGATTTTTAATAAGAAAAACTACAGGTTTTAATGATGTCTGTCTCTGGGTCATAGAATTGAATCATGTCTTAAATTAGTACTTAAAGACCTACAGAAGAACTTATCACATCCCACATAAGATCAGTGGAGTCACTAGACTTGGAGGTTCTGACTGAACACCAGGGCAGTTAAAGTACCACAATCTTGTATTCAAAGAGGACTCCAGTCACCAGAACTCTCACCTAGTTTAAAAAGCTCTCCCACTTTTAGAACTGACCCCAAACCATACTAACCCTTTCAGATTCCTTACTATGATGACATAAATTAGAATCTGATCCCCAGGCAGTAATGCTGAGTATGTAGGTGCTTGGCTTTGCTACTTTCTTTTGTCTAATTAGTTTCTATTGGAAGGCTACAGTGCACATATCAGGATGGCAAGTGACCCTATATTAGCTCCTAATGTGACCGTAGGTTAAAAGGTCAAAAATGGTTTCTTTTTCAAGACCTACTTCTAGGAAAGACCAAAATTTTAAACTTGACTGGAAATGCCAGTTCCCAGCTAGCAGAGGAAGTGATGCAGTCATTAATTTAAAGTTTTCTTTCTCAGACAAATGGCTTGTGACCACTCAAGAACAACACTTAGATTCTGCATGCATGTGAGAGCACTTGCTTCTCACTTGCCAACTCAGCAGTTTGGCAAGAGTTGGCACCGGTTTGACTGAACTTGCCAAGGCTAAAGTTTGTGGATTATATCATGAATGGTTTTCTTAATAGTTTGTAATTAGAGTGTATAATGACGGACCAAGAAAGGGAAGACACATGTGCCGATGTTCATGCATTACTCCTTGTCATAGAAGCTCGAACGGAGAAGCCAGTCCAGTGATTTATGAATGGTGGCACTGCAAGCCCATAGCCTTGGCTTTTCCTTAGCAATTAGGAGGGATGCATAGTATTTGGTGCCATCTTCTGAGAGTCCCTGGAATGACATCTGCCCCATCTTTAATAGTTCTGCATCAGGAGTTCTTTGTTGTTATTTGAAATATACACTGTTAAAATGATAAGATATGAACAGAAAGATATCATCAGAAAGCTTCAAATATCAGTGAATATTGTGAACTAGTGAGGCTAAGAGTGGGGCGGGGCGATCACACAGGCCTCAATTTCCCCATTAATTGTTTTATCATAGCTCATAGTGAAACAGAATACAGGTTTTCTCAGAAACACAGTCTGAGGTCTTAGGCAAGTGGCTAAGTTGTTTTGCAGTGATTACTGTGCTCAATTAATACTTAGCTTTGTTGTTGCTTTGTACATTTTTTTAAGTTGCCAGGACAATTCTGAAGGTAAAAGTTAAAAGTAGTAATTTTCCTTCACATAAACGTATTCCAAACTCCTCTACTCATTAACATTTCTGCTTCTGGAAATTTTAAATGTTTTCAACTTGAAATTACTCACAGTTGCCTTGTTGGCTATTTTTCAGCAAAAGGGCTGTTACTGCTGACAGGTATGGCAGCCTGCCAGGAGAAACTGGACACCAAGGAGATGTGACACTCCCCTCAAAGTTAGATGAGGGGAAATCGTGTGACTAAATATAGCAATGATTTACATCCTACTGAAACTCAAGGACCTTATCCAGGCCCCCTTCTGTGAGGCTGCTTTAATTCTAATGGGCCATACTGACCTCTGTGTCCTCTGGACTTCATCATGTAGGCTTGAAATTAACACTAAGATGCACTGTGTAAGGTTCCGTGTGAGTTCATCATTTGGCTCATGGAGACTATGTTCCCAGGAGGGGAAAATATGATTTATGTAATTGTATTTTTTTTGTTTTGGGGAGATTATTGCTGGATACTCCCACGATGCCTCTCAGCCATTGTGTGGTGGAAGGGACTGTAGGAACTTGATGCCCAGAATGATGTCTATGTCCATGCATCTAGATAATTTCTGCTGACAGACACCTAAACTCAGAAGTTGGATGGAGAAGGGAAGGGAAAAACTAGATGATATGTATACATCTTTTGATACCACATGTCAATGTAAGAACTGTCAAGATTAGGCTCCGGAAGATGAGTAGCAGATTTGGGGCCCAATTCTTATTCTGTGGACAATGAGTTTTGGTGCAAAATGTCATAAAGACAGAAAGTGGGTTGAGAATGGAGCTCAGTGGTAGAGCACTTGTCTAACCAGAGCAATGTTGTGAGTTCAATCTTCAGCACTGAAAAGATAAATAACAATAAAAGAAACATGGGAACAGGAGGTGATTGGGAATTACTTGGTGAAACTTGTAGTTAATGGCTCTCTTTACTCATTCAACTAACAAATGCTTCTAAGCTGCCATGGAACTGGTGTTAGGCAATGATTGGACTACAGTAATAAACATGTTAACCAGGATTCTTGCCCTTAAATAATTTATAGAATTATTAATATCTATAGTTTATAGAAGAGAGAAGGAGAGGGAATATATGAATCAAAACATATGCATATCATGATTATTACTATCATGGAAAAAGACCATAAAGACAGAAATCAAACAGTGAATAGTGAATTGAGGGTATAAGGTCTATTTATACATAAAGATATGAGAAGAAGGTTCTCTGGGTCAATCCTAGAACACAGAAACATCTTAGCATATTTGCAAGAAGAGGAATGAGGATCAGCTTCAGAACATGCAGAGTTCCTGAGGCAAGAATGACTGTTTTGTTCTTGAAACAGAGAAGAGAGTGTCCTTAAAGTTCAGCAGAAGGAAGAAGGGTTACATTTATAGACATGGACAAAGGATCAATAATCTCATATAAGCCATGATAAGCAGTTGTATTATAAAGGCAAGGGAAAGCCAAGAAGCGTTTTAAGCACAGAAATACTAATTCTCTAGTTCCTCTTTAGGAAGCACACAGTAGGTATTGGGTAGAATGTTGATTTTGAGAACAGTCACTAAACATCATTATGCTGGTGATTTGGATCCTAGTAAGGTATGTAGGAATGGTGAGAGGTGCCTCAATTATGAAGCCTATGTGGAGGTAGAATAGGAGTGTTTTGGTGATGTAGACAGGGACGAAGTGCTGAGATCCTGTTCTAGGCAGCAGGTTAATGCATGAGCTGTCTTCCCACTTCCTGAGCCTTCTCTTATTCTTGGATTTTTCCCTGGCCTTGTTTTTCCATCTAATATCCTTGTGAATGAGTGTCACATGTCTGCTGTCTCAGGACATCAGCAGTAATGCAATAAAAATCCCATCAGCTTTTTCGGTCTACTCCATGACAATGGAACATACCATTCAAGATTATTGCAGTGAAATTTTTAGAAACTTCTCCAAACGTGTTTATGATTATTTGGAATATTATTGTACTATTTCGAGACCTTGCTTCAACTTCAAGTTCCAGGTGGTTTATTTCCATTCAATGTTAAACTTGTCTGCAGATACTTCTTATTATCATGTGACTACCACTGTGTAGCTATTGGGAACTAGAACAGTATTCTAAAAGCTTTGTAAGTTTTTGCATATCCCATGAGAAAACAAATCTCTGTAAATCCTGTTATCTTGTAAATTCCTTTCAGTGTGGCTGTCTTTAATGTGTAAACCCAGAGCTCTCCAGTTTTCCTTCATTTGTTTTGGCTTGGAGTTAGGATTATGTATACAAACCTATATGCTCTGTATCTAAAGCAGCCAGCAACCCAATTTTCAGTTCTCCTGCATCCAAAAGAATCTGGAAGTTGTCTGCATGCTTCATTACTGATGAGTGTTAGAAAAAAGGCATCAATGCAAATCATAGCTATTAATACTAAATTACATGTATTAAACTCTCACTTGCTGCCTGGCACTGAGATAAACACTTTAATGTTTTATTTTATTTAATCAAAGTAAATACCCTACGAAGTAACTAGCATAATTATCCCCAGTTTATTGATAAAGACTGAGCTTCAGAGAGGTTAAAGGCCATGCCTAGGGTCACCCAGCTGTCATTAATTACTGTATACCCAAGTGCCTTCTAAAACCAATGTCTGACACCTACACTTCACTGGACAGCCAGCCTCCTTATTGATGTGCTCCAAGCTCACAGCTACAGATAGAAAATGTTGATGGAAATATGGTATGTTTACCTACTTCCTGGTCATCTCATCTTTGGATAGTACAGCATTCCAATTAACTACATAACAATCCCATTCTATGAGCTACTCTAAACTTTGCATCAGAAAGACTGAAATAAAGATGTACAACTCAAACATTTATCAATGAGGTATATTACTTATTGACAAAAAATAAGTCAAGTCCAGCTAGTAACTTGTTAATTTTGTTATATTGTCAACTTTTGAAAATCTTTGTGGCTTTACCATTCATCTTTGCTTTGCTTTCTCATTCATATATAATCTTTTAATCTTCTTCTGCTTCTGCTTCTTCTCCTTTCATTTTTTATTTTTATTTTTGCTTCCTAATATCAATTCAGTGCCTGCAAAGAGAAGATGCTCCTTTTTATCCCATGATCCTCTACCCTCTGGCTGTCGCTGTCTTTACTTTTGGCTTCTCATTTTGATCTTGGGTATTATTTCCAAAGTTTCTTCTTCCTTCTCTGAGTCTGAATGGCCTGCTGCTGGTTAGGGTCAGAGAGGTCCATGCTGTAGTTTGTATTCGGTTTCATTTTATTGCTAGATGAAATCTCTGGCATTCCTATTACTGTTGGTTAATGTTTCTTTATCCTGTTCTTTCAATATTTTCCTGGCACCGTGGAGAAAGAATCAATAGAATTAGAATTGAAAAGAGAGCATGCCAAGATCAAAATTGGACAAAAACAAACTGAATGTTTCTTTTAATTTCCCCAGATTAAGTTCAAGAATAGACTAGATTTTCTCTCAGAAAATTAAAAACAGGGCTCCCTCACACATAGGCATCTCATGCTCTCTCTGTGAACCTTGCATGGAATCTTCCATTCATTTGGAACTCACTCTCCTCAAAATCATGCCTCCTTTGTGTTAAATACCATGCACAAGTTTTGTAATAACTTATTTCTACTACCTTTGTTCATGAACGTTATACTTTTACTGCTCCTGTGGATAAAGGAGGAGGGAGACTCATTGAAAGCACACACACACACACACACACACACACACACACACACACACACACAATTATTCTAGTCCATGGAATTGCTCTTTATCATAATCAGCCCACCATACTCAAAGGTTTCAAAATAGTGAATTCAGCCAACTATGGATTAAAAATATTAAGGAAAAAATGTGTCTGTGTACTGAGAATACAAAGATATTTTACTAAACAATAAAATAGCGAATATATGTTCGCCTATAAGTAATATAGAGATAATGCAAAGTTTATGGGTAGAGGTGCCTGAATTATGAAAAAGGATCTCTGTATCCCTAGATTTTAGTATCTGTGGGGAATCCTGGAACCAGTACCCCAAGGGCATATGTAATTGAACCTGAAATAATACCCTTAGTGTCTTCTGTAACATCTACAAAAACACCCATGTGCCCTTGACATTGTCTTCCCTCCCATCCTTCCGTTATTTCTGCATGAGTCAATGTGTCCTATTTTTCTATCAGCTCCTTGACCGTTCCTGAGAGTGTATAGTTTTTCAACTGACCAATTTTACTTTTTTGTCTTCTATTATTCAACATTGAATGAGGCAATTTTTGACTAAATAAAGATTATCCAAATGTTCACTTCATTTTCTGCCTACCAATTTCATGGACAATCTTACTCTAATGAGAATTTCTTCATTTTTAAGCAATATGGTTTTTTCCCTAAAAGGTAAGACATAATGCTTATCAAGTTGTGTTAGAGCATGACATGAAACAGTAAATATAAGAATGTAATTGCATAGATGAGCAGGAGATTAATGAAAAGGTAAGTGTTTCAAAAGTAAAAACATGTTTCTGTATTTATTGGATTTTTTATTCTTTAAATATATATTAAGTGCAAAGTTACCTGATATATTATTATGAGCTACCCTGTTAAGTATGCAGATGTCCCTGAGCTTACATACTAGATTATTAGAAATAATCAGTTTATTACAAAGAAGTAATTATGAAATTGGAAAATTATAGACAAGTATAAAGTTTATATCTATTTAAGAAATGGCATTTCAGTTGCATATTGAATGGGAAAAAGTGGACTGCAGATATGGCTCAGCAGTTAAAAGTACTTGTTTGCAAAGCCTGCTGGCTCAGGTTCAATTATCCAGCACCCACATAAAGCCAGATAAACAAATTGGCACGTGTGTCTGGAGTTTCTTTGCAGTGGAAGGAGGCCCTGGTGCAACCATACTCACTCTCTGTCTCTGCCTGCCTCTTTCTTTCTGTCCTTTGTCTCAAACAAACAAATAAAATACTTTTTTAAAAAGAATAGGAAAAAAGTTAGCTCCGTCCTAATGTTAAGAAGACTAAATTGGAAAAGATAGTGTCTGTGACCTTAAAAATTTTCATAATGGGTCATTTATGTTTTTCAAGAGATCTTACTATATTTTAAATAAGTGAGAAATGCATTTTAAACCAATGGCTATTAACATTGTTTTCCAAATAATTACTCCTGATCTTTTATGGGTTACTTAACCCTAATTATTCATTTGTAGGAGATGACTCAAGTGTTGATGGTGCAGGGGTAAATAGACCACACATGAAAAAGAAGTGCCCTAAAGTTTTACAGAATATTTTCTTTAAGAGAAGCCTGTGATCAGTTTCTGATAGTTTTTGAGGTAGATTAGATACAGTTAATTGGATGAATTTTTTACTTTTTTAACACGTCTAGTTCAACCCACCTCCCACCCATGCCGAAGTGATGTGGCTCCTGTAGCAACCAAATGACAAAATTCATGTGTTCATAAAACCCCAGCTACATAGAGAGATTTCCGCATATTAGAAAAACAATTGGGTTTTTCCAGTTCCCTTATTTGTTATTGTGAAACTTCAGAGAACAACAGGATCATGTCACTGCAATATTGCTCTTCTTTTCAGAACAAGCTGAGGGACATTTTATTATAATATCATGCCGTTCTTTGTGAAGTATGAAGTCAGAAACTGACAGTTTTCCATAAACAGCTCAAGGTCACTGACAGAAATAATGCACTTTGTAACTATCCCCTGGGTCTCCTCATAGTCAGATACTGTCTGCAACCAATAGGATCATTTTCCTCCCGTGGTTTCTCTTTAGCCTTAGTGTTATCTTCTGAATGCAGCTAAAATCTCCATAAGATGTGACTAACATACCTTTAGCTCCAGCAGAGTCTCCAACTTCCTTCCTTAAAATGCCACATTCCTTTCTGCTACTGGGCCTTTCCTCCCCATCCCTTCTACCTAGAGACTTTTGCTGCTTCTGCATCCACATCAGCCTAGCTACAATTCACCTTTCAGTGTCAGCTCAGGAGTAACTCACTAGAGAATTCCGCCATGATTCCTAGACACGGTCAAGGTCAGCTCTATTTCTGTCTGGGAAAGTGCTTTTTCCACTTTATTTTAGTGTGTTCTTTTATGAGTGTGTTTACCTATTAACTCTAACTGACTGAAAGGAGAGACTAAGTATGCTGTGTATCTGTGTTCTTAAAATGATAGAAGTTCAATAAATATTGTTGAAGAATAAATGATAGCTTAAGTACTCTAATACAGTCCAAGTCTATGATTCTGTCCACTCAGTGAGTTCATCAAGTAATTATTCAATGCTTGATATGTGCTGGCTCGAGTAATAGATTCTGAGATGCAGAAATGGATTGAGTGATTACAAGCTGTAACCACAGCGGTTTTTAGACAGCTTTCTTGCAGGAATATGTGATAGTATTATTCATTTGTGTAAGTGGTACTCTTTTATCACAAAATCATCTCATTTTATCCACAAGCAATGTAGAAAAAAAACCCTTTATTATATCTGCCATCCCCCTCAATTCCTAAGAAAGTCTAAATACATATGCCCAATTCAGCCCAATTTTGGAAAGGAAACCAAAATATCAGATTGATTATTCATTTACAATGTAATTTTTTTTCTTCTAGAGACCTTCAACATGTAAGAGATGGGAAAAGGTATTATAAGATTAAAGTTATGAATATTTTCTTCATAAAATACTAATATTTCATCAGTGAATGGCTTTAAGAAAATAAATCTGAGGGTTTTTTGACAACTTGTAGTAAAAATCCAATGGAATACTTTATTAGTAATAGCTCTCATAGCTACTACAGTGTATTTTTTCTTTTCTTTTATCTTTATTGTCCAAAATCAGATACATTGATTGAGCAAATATTGTGCTTATATTCCCATTTCCCTCCTCCCTGTCCCCAATCCACTGGGTATTCTCCTTGGTGGGCACACTGGGTCAATCCATGTGACAAGGGGTTATAGATAGCAGAAGAGGCATCAAAGTTGCCCCCCTTTATGAATCAGAGCTGAGGGGGGTAATGTCTCTGGGTAATCTCTCCACCATGGCTCTTACAATCTTTCCGCCCCCTCTTCTGCTCAGTTCCCTAAGTCATGGAGGGTGAGTTTTAAATCTGGGTTTTTTTTTTATAAATTATATCTTTATTACCCATATTTACATAACATGAATGAGCAAATAATGTGTTGGTTTCCCCAGTTACCCGGTTTCCCTCTTCCCTGTCCCCAGTCAGCTGGGTATCTTCCTCCATGGGCAAACTGGATCAGTCCATTGGGTAGGGGGTTATGGATAGTCTAGGAGTCAACCTGGTTTCACTCCCCTTTGTATGTTGTTACTGAGGGGCCATGTCTCTGGATATTCTCTCCCACCATGGCTCTTACAACCTTTCCGCCCCCTCTTCCGCTCAGTTTCCTGAGTCATGGTGGGTCATTATTAAGGGAGTTTTATTGTTGAGGTCTTAGGGGCCTCTGTACTTCTGCTTTAGGTTGTGTTGAACTTGTTGGTGTCTGTCTGTCTGGCTTGTCCTGGGTTGACTGATTGGCTGTGGTTTTAGGTCTCTTGCTTATCCTACCACTCTCTGTGGGGTTCCATGTGGATCCTCCAGGGTAGGTCTGGGGTGGCTCATCTCTTGCCTGGATGTCAGCTATCAGCCTGCAGCTCATTGGTAGGGTTGGAAGAGCCACAGCTCTCTCACTACCTTCTAAAAATACAAACAGAATCTCCATCAGAGAGTGAGATCATTATAGGTTAACTGAGGTACACATTTCTGAAATGGCTAGATTCTATTTTGAGTAGCCTCTTTGTAATTCACTTGTAAAATGAATTTCTCTTTGGGGGTCCCAAGATTTTGGTTCCCAGTGTATTTCGTCCTGAGTCCCCAATTCCATTCAAGGGCTCCTTGTGACTGAGTGAATTATTCAGCCAAATTAAAAGCTGTTGATTGCCTCCCCCAGGCTTTGACTCCTCCATTGCACAAGTGTCTGTTTCTTGGTTCACTGTTCTCTCCCAGTAGGAAATGTGGTCAGCCTGCTCCTGGTGGCAGACTGTGTTTCATGTCAGTGGTCTCTGTTTACTCCAGCTGTTGTTGACCAACTTCCCCTGGCAGCTTATGCAGTGCCTTCCAGCTCTGCACTAACTACCATCTGGGGGCTGATTACCATTCTGGACATCGAAGAGTGACTCAGTACTGATAGATGGCTTAAGTCTGTTTTATTGTTGTTGTGAATTTAAGAGTCTCTGTGCTTTTACTTTATGTTGTGTTGGAAGTCATTGGTGTCTGTCCTGCTGACTTATCCTAGGTTGACTGATTGTCTGTGGTTATAGGTCTCTTTCTTGCCCCACCACTGTCTCAAGTGCTTCACTTAGGGCCTACACGAAAGGCCTGGTGTGGTTCATCTCTTGCTAGGATGTCAGCCTGAGGCCTGCAACTCATTGGTGGAGTTGGAATGACCACAGGTCTCTCACTGCCTTCTGAAAAATACAAACAGAATCTCCATCAGAGAGTGAGATCAGTATAGGTTAAATACTATAGAGACACACATTTCTAATTTGGCAAAATTCTATTGAGATTACCCTCTCTGTAGCTCTCTGGTAATGGGGATTTCTTTTTGGAGTTCCAGTTTTGGGTTCCCATAGCATTTTTCCCTGAGTCCCTATGCCAGTTCCTTGTCACTGAGTGGATTCTTGGCCAATTTAAAAGTTGTTGAATAACCCCACCCTCCAGGTTTTGGCTCCTCTATTGCACCAGTGATCATTTATTGGTCAGTTGCTCTCTCCCTGAAGGAAGTGTGTTCAGCCTTCTCATGGCAATAGTCTGCAATTTGTATCCATGGTCTCTGATTTCTCCAAATATCATTGACCAATTTCCCCTGGCAGTTTATGTTGTACCTTCCAGCACTGCACTTGCTACCATCGGGGTACTGGATACCATTCAGGATCTCGCAGGGTCTCTCGGTGTTGATCTATGACTTTCTGTGGTTTCTTCAGCAATAGGATCTTACCTTTGGCCTAGGGTGGATATTCAAGAGCATTGACAGAAGCCTATCTTGTTTTGGGGACCTTGTGGGTCTCTTTGATATACAGCTCAGTGTGGGAAGGATCCAATGACTGGGACAGGAAGTTGCAGGTCTGATGAATTCTTCATGGGGTTTGGCTTCCTCCCTTTGCATTCACGGCCCCTCTTACCAGACAATGCTCACTTCTTAAGAGCATACTGTATGAAAGTAAGGATTTTATGATTTCGATTCATTATTGGTTCAGCTTATTGTATAAGTCCCCCCATCTTCCCCCACCCCTCCTATTCCTTCCACGTCTTTCACAGTCTCTCATTTCCCCTGCTAGGTTTGCTTATTTTTTTCTTAAATTTGACCTTAATTATTTGTACCAGTATGACTACAACCTTTGCAAGTACTTGACAATCCTGTAGAATAGTATTCCATGTGATCTCAGCCTTTAACCATTCTGTATCATGACTTTGGGGCAAATGATTTTGTTTTTAATCTTCAGAAACACATTTTAGAGACTGTATTAAATGAAATTCATAAAGGTTTAAATCTAAATATGTATTTTGATAGAAGTTTAAAATAAATCTGTTGATAATATTGCCCCCTTTACTTTATATAACACTAAGTAGCCAATTTCTTTCATTTTATTTTCTTCCTTTTTTTTACCTCTCAAAATATATACTGTATTTTCCCTTTGGCAAATTGTTTGATGGGATTAATATTTTTGTTAGATTTATCATTATTATTTTATTATTATTACTTTTCTCTAAATTATTACTTTACAAATGTTTTGTCAGATTCTAAATAGAGAATTAGAAGTTAATACACTAAATATACTTATTCAAATAAGATTGTAATAATATTCTTCCAGTCTATACAACCAGAATATTTGTATGTAATGGACCAAGAAAAACAAACAAAAAAGCATACAATGATACCTGCTTCATTAAATGACTCCTAAGTACTTCTCTGTTGAAATACTTAGTGTGGAAAGCAGTTTGTTCAGAGGCTTGTGGGAATAACCCAGTAATATTCTTATAACATCGTATTCATCCTTTAAAGGAATAATCTTCCATGTTTACCTATTTAAGACGTTGTGCTCATGGATGTTGTCTTGGCCAGGATTTACCTACACTTTCCAAATAAAAAATCTGTAGTAAAGAGAGGTTAAGTGACTTTGCCAGGATCTTACAGGAAGTCCCCAGTCCATCTAAAATGAAAATAAAATGCAATGAGCCATGGCACCTCCTTTCCTGGGAAATAATTTATCAGGCACTTATCCCAAATCAAGATTAATTGGGTCATATCGGAGGCCTTCCTTCTCTGAACCCTGCATTCAGCTAATATGGCGGAGTGCTGATTTGCAAGTGAGCACTTGAAATACATTGCTAATGAAACAACAGAGAGAAAAGCAGCCATCTGTCCGTCCGTTCCCTCTCTGCATTACATCAGATGCCCATCTTCTTTCGCAGCCACACCAGCCATGGGAGGTGGGCCATGCTTAGGGAATTTTCCCATGTATGTTATCCAGATAAGAAGCTGAAAGGTGGCCAGAGCCATGAGTCTTAAGGCTCTAATTCAGAAGTGTTTCCTCCTGCATTATACTTGCCTTTGGAGTCCTATTGTCCCCATTTAAACAGCTGTCCTCAGGGCAACTGTTGTCATAGTGGTTATAATTACATTTCAGTGGAAAACCATTGCTGCATTTTTATGAATAACTTGGCAAGGGAGGGCAACTTAAACTACCCAAAGGTCAGTTTTTCAGAACTGAAATCAATTAAATTATTTACTAAGGACTCCAGTGTCAGAAATATTACCTTATGGTATATTTTTATTTTTAAAAGAAGAAAAATCTCAATTATAAAATCCATGAGTATTAAGTAGATATCAGTGTTTTCTGAAATTTAATTTGAAATGAATTGTTTTAAGGAGTGAAAGTTGTTTCTAATGATGTCATAGGAGTAGCACAGTGATCCTGTCACATGCTGGTATATGCTCAGGATTCAAATATCTGTATTCATTATTCTATTTCACTTGTAGCAGCTTAACAAATAGCTCTTAACTAGGTATAAATTTGAGAAAAGTGTTATTTTGTTAGGAAGATAGCTGCCTGATGGAAAAAGATCAACCTGAATCTGTTTCACTGCCAGCCATTATTTATCCCCAGTAGCTTTAGACATACAAAGAGGTGCAATAAGGGTCTCCTTAATTATCCACTTCAAGGTATGGACAAGGTGCTTATTGTGTTTACGTAAATTCTCTTAACCCCCATAACCTCCTTTTCGAGGTACCAGCTTTAAAGATTTCTTGACCTGTTTAGAATCCTTGATGAGAATCAGGGGGAAAGTTTAGTGGCTACTTAATCCTTCACAAGTGCCCCTGAAGAAGACATCTAGAAGAAAGCTCGGGACTTCCCTGCTTGATTCTATGAATATTTTCACATTTAAGGAACACCTGACTTCAGAAAAGGAGACAAAAATGTTAGCCTGCTAGAGATAGAAGTGTAGTGTTACAATACTGTAATCCCAGCACTGGATGCTTAATCACTCTACCAAGGAACTGCATTCCAGACCCTTAAACCTAGGGCTTGAGAAGTAGAAGGAGAAAAACCAGGAGACTCCTCATTGCATAGCTAGCACAAGGCCGCCATGGGCTACACAAAAGACTGTCTCAAAACAATATTTTAGAAATGTCTACATTTTATACATAAGTCCTTTTAATTCCAAGCATCATGCTAAACGTTAAAATCTTGAAATAATCATAGCTTTCATCTTCCCTGAGAACACAGTCTATAAACAGAGAGGCACTTAAGCATGAAAAACACAGTAGTGGCCTCTCATTGAGGCATGCGGAGACACAAATGCTAACTGGAGGGTTTGAAAAATATGGTTCAATTGCATCAAAAAGATAAAGGTATTTTTTCCCAAGTATTTACCACCAAATTAAGAAAGAAGAAGGGTTTGTGAACAATAGACTGATGCTTAGAAAATATACAAGGGCCCGGCCTATTGTGGGTCAGAGTTCATTGTCTGAATACAGAAGGATGAAGAGCAATCCTAGATAATATACCATATTTGCATATACCATAAAGAAAGATTGGATGGATGAAAGACAGTGTGATGCAGGGAATTTCGGGAAGTGGCTATTGATGCCTCTTTACCATAAAATCAACACAAATAGATTGAACTTGGGCAAAACATCTCTGTCAGCAAGGTCATACCTGGAGAGACAGGGTACTGTGAATCATTCAAGTCTAATGCGTACAACCCAGTAAGGCATGGCAGAGGTCCAGGCAGAAGGTGAAGGCTCAGGGAACAGGGTTTACAAGGAACTGACTAGAAAGAAAGCTGCCAGGATTATTTTTTACTGGCACACATTATTTGTCTATATGTATATTATGAAAATTGTATTCATGTATAAAATGTGTCTGATAAAATCAGGGTAATTAGGATTTCCACTTCTTCCAACACATTGTCTATGTTGTGTGAAACTCCACTTTTTGAGGTATTGGCGGCATGTCCTGATCTATTGCAAGCTGTCATTCTCCTACTATACTGTAGAGCAATAAGAATGATTCCTTCTGGATTTTACTGGAGGAGCAATGCAATATGACTTGCTGTGGACAAGGGGAGAAGATGCCAAGGTAGCCACTTCTGACCATGGAGAAGTCCAGGGTTAGAACAAAAAAAGGTACATATTATTTAGAAAATTAGGAACCAAATCCTCCTCCCCCCCTCTCTCTCTCTGGTTTTTTGAGGTAGAATCTCACTCTAGGCCAGGCTGACCTGGAATTCACTATGTAGTCTCAGGGTGGCCTCAAACTCACAGCAGTGCTCCTACCTCTGCCTCTTGAGTGCTGGGTCTAAAGGTGTGCACCTCCACCACACTTGTCCAAATCCTTTATTTTATATGACACAAAGTCTGAGTAAAAAACCAAGTGCCTAGAGAAGAAAGGGTTATGAGAAATGCATTTTATTTTGTTGAATAGGCCAACACTAAGTTAGAGAAAGGTTTGGAGAAAAAAAATATATGCCTTTGGATGTGAGGAAGGGCCAAGATAACTGGAGCCTCTCATGTAGGTTCTCCAGTTTAGCTTCCATAAGCAAAACCCAAGACTTCCTTATTTGGGGCAGACATGTAGAAATCCAAGTTCCCTGAATTAGTAAGTAATAAATTTTGAGATTAAATTATATTTTGCATAGAATGAAAGACTAATATCCACATCATAGAATGATTTTTGTAAGAAGAAATGAAATTTCAGTGTGATATTCATTGCGCTACACTGACTGTGTAGGCTGTGAACAGAAACCATCAACAAAGTGAACAGATAGCTGACAGGACGAGTGAAAGTCTCTGCACCTATATCACAAAGAGGGGACTAATACCAGAATTTACAAAGAACTTCAAAAATAAAATACCAAAAAAAACTACCAATCACCAAATGGACTTGTGCAATCAACAGACAGTTCACAAAAGGAAAAACACAAATGACCAAGAGTTACTTTGATAAGTGTTCAGCACCCTTAGTCATCAGGAGAATGCAAATCAAAATAATTGAGAGATACCAATCTTTCCCCACTCAGTGTGGCTAACATCAAGAAAACAGATAAGAAAACCAGTGAGGGGCTAGAGAGATGGTTCAGCAGTTAAGGCACTTGCCTCCAGTGCCTAAGGCTCCAGGTTCAATTCCCCAGGACCCACATAAGCCAGACCCACAAGGTGGTGGCCCTGGTGTGCTCTCTCTCTCTCTCTCTCTCTCTCTCTCTCTCTCTCTTTCTCTCTCTCCTCTCTCTTTCTCTCTCTGTATCTCTCTGCTTGAAAATGAATAAATAAAATATATATATTAAAAAAAGAAAACCAGTGAGGATGTGGGAAAAAAAGAACTCTTCTCCATTGCTGGGGAAGTTGAAGCTAGTGCAGCTATTTTGGAAATCAGTATGGAATTATCTCAAAAATGAATACCTAAATCTCTGTATGCATATATATATATATATGTATATATATGTATATATATATATATGTTCTATATTAAAATACGATATGTTAAACATTATGTTTCATGAAATCTTAATTTCATATTCCTTTGAAATTTCATATTCCTACCTTTCTCCCTTCAACTAGGAGCTTTGGATCTCTTATTCTTGCTCTGTATCAAGTTAGAGCCGGAGGCCCAGGCCTGTTGGCTATGGTCTGACAATCTACAGAGAGAAATTCAGTCAGATAAATGTGCACTGGGATATAGTTATCAAAGATAAATGCATCATAATTACTGGGGATTATTTTAGTGTCCTCTTTAAAATAATTTTGAGAATTCTTGTTTAGAAAGATTACAGAAGTGAGTTCAGTGATCTAACAGGTAACTAATTACTATGAAAAGTTCCTGAGTAATACTGTCATTCCTGTAGAGGGCATACATGAATGTAGATAATGATTATGCTACTCTCATTATCTAACTAATTACAAGTAAATTCTTCTTGTGATACAATAATACAATCTTTCCCACACCTCCACACATTGCTTTTGTGCGAGGCACTGCACCATAGGACACATAGCCAGAGAGCAATGCAAAGCTTTTTTCTCTTTGAGAAAAAGGCCGTGTCTATTTAGATGGCCAGAGAATGAATACTACATTCCAAGCCGACATAGGATCTGACACTTCAAAGCTAAAATAAATGATATGGAAGGCCCACTGTCTTTTCCCCTGACCTCTGAATGAACCGTTTTTTGTGACCTTGAATGCAAATGAATTGCACTGCTAAGGGTGCTCTTCATCAGTCTGAATTAGTCATTTTTAATCTGTGACTCTGTAATCAGTAGTTTAGATTTCCAACGTGTAATTTCTATCTCTCTAAATCAATTTAACCGGCGGCATGTTTCAAATGTGGTCATTTCATCTGAGCCAGTGGTTAGCATCATGTGACCACAACAAGACCACCTGACAGACTTCCGAGCCTAGGAAACTGTCCATTTCAATTCACAGGAAACCCCGGATATTTCCCTGTAAGGATAATAGAAATATCCACTGATTCGCTTCTTCTCTGAGAAAGTGGGAAATACTATGTGCTATTACTAGGAAGTCAATTTATTTTCTTTTTTTCTTCACAACACATTTTCTTAGCAAGAAACCAATATAAATGATTGAAAATGATACACATGTGCTGGAACTTAGAGAAATATGAATTTTTATTCTCTGCATTATAATGTATTGCCAGGATGTTTTTTATACTTCTGCCACATCTACAGAAATATAGATGGGGATACCCATGAATTTATATTGCTGCTCTTGCCTGGTGCTGCTGGTCCATAGTGATTGACCATGGTTTTCTGCACTCCAGAAAGAAAACAGTGAAGAAAGCATATCATTCTACTGTTCAAATAAAATTTACTCTGTGAACCTTTGATTCCTACTCCTAGGTATATGGGAGACTAAATAATATGTGGTCAAGTATAATTACAGTAAGATGAGATTTCCAGTGACTTATTGAAGAACTAACTGATACAGTTTTACAATAATGTGAGGGAATAAGAAACTTTAACATTATTTCATACTTGGTCAACACTAGTGCATGGTAGATTTATAGTCGAATGCTTCCTGTAAACCATGGATATTTTACAGCCTTATTTTTCTTGGGCTCTTTGTGTATGTGTGTGTGTGTGTGTGTGTGTTTCTTAATAGTTTTGTAAGCCTGCCTCAGACAAAAACAAAAAAGAAACAAACAAACTGAAGCTCCTTTCAACTCTAACACATCCCTGCAAAGATATGTGGGTGCTCTTCAGAAAGAATGCTTTGTATGGTTTAACTTCATAGACACATCTCGGCAAGCAAGTTGCACATTTAGCTGGGAGACAGCTGAGTTATAAAATTGGTTTTGGACTACTGAGAAACGAAATGGAGCTAAAGGGTAGAGATGCTATCCCAAGCCCCATAAAATAGGAAATATTTCTTCTGGTAAATTCTTCTCTTTAATGCTGGTTTATTGTCCTTGATATGGAGACGTGTGATGCACAAGTTACCCCATCCTGTTCTCTGTACACAGAGGTTCTTGATAAAAAAAATGTACACATATACACATAAGAGGAATCTAAAACACTGCCAAGACCTATTGTTTAAAAAAATTGATTATTGGGGCTGGAAAGATGGTTCAGCAGGTAAGAGTGCTTGCTATGCAAGCATGAAGGTCTGAGTGGGCCTGAGAGAGTCCAAGTTCAGTCTCTCATCTCTATGGCCACACACCACAAGTTTTTAACTGCAGACTGGTGGGTTGCAGAGAAGTGAAAACCACTGGGACTTACTGACTGAAAAAAGGCAACAAAAAACAGTAAGGCTAGGTCGATTGAAAGACCCCGCTCAAGGAAACAGCCACTGTGAGGTCACGAACACTCAGGTCCCTTTGTACCTGGACATTGTGTTCTTTCCACCTCTCTTCTGCAATGGTCCCTGGGACAAAGCACTTGACCAAAAAGTAGCTGATGAAATTGAAGAGGTCTTGCCTTGGAAAGCGTTTTGAGGATTCTAATTCCTTCCTCAGAATGAATGAGTTTTCTTAACAATCCCTGCCTTCATTGCCTTTTTGACCTTTGCTAAAACTAAGTCAAACATTGTCTGATTTAAATACCTGCAGGGCTCAGGTAAGAATTCATAACTCATGACCTCCAAGGAAAAAATAATTACCAACTGCTTTTGAAGATAAGTTTTAAAAAAAAAATTAGCAGTGATGAGCGTGGGGACACACACCTTTAATCCCAGCACTTGGGAGGCACAGGTAGGAGGATCGTCATGAGTTCAAGGCCACCCTGAGATTACATAGTGATTTCCAGGTCAGCCTGGGCTAGAGTGAGACCCTACCTCGAAGCCAAAAACAAAAACAAACAAAAAAAATCAGCATGGCAGGAAGGCTTTATGTAGAAATCACTTGTAGCACTGAAGCTTGTATGCACCATATTTTTTTCTTCTGAAAGTTTTGTCTTGGGCTATGAAGATATATATCATAGCTCCTCATTTTACTTAATGAGGAAACAAAGGAACAGAATAATCCTCAAAATGTTTTGTTCTCAGAACTCCATTTTACTTCACAAAATAAACATTCACAAGAGCTTTTGAGTATGTGAAATGCATGTAAAGATGGCCTACTAAGTTCACCTTGTATCCTACTATAAGGTCAGAATTATAAGCAAAAAGAGAGAAGGGAAGAGAAAAATCATAGCAAAACAAGATAGAAAGGTGAGAAATATGAAATAGCATCCATCATTATTCATGTCTTGGGTGCTTTGGAGGGAGACTTTTGCTGGAGGAGGTGTGTCTCTGGGAGTGGATCTTGAGGTTCATTAGCCCCTAATTGCCAGTGTTAATTAGGCTCAGTCTCTTGCTGCTGTTTTCCACCTTCTGTGGCAGAGCCACTGTCCAGCCTCTGCTTGTGCTGTGCTATCCCCTGCCATCGTGAAGCTTCCTTCCCTTGAGAATGTAAGTCAAAATTAATCCTTTCCATCAGATGCTTTGGGTGAAGTGTTTTGTCCCAGGGATTATTGCAGAAGAAATGGCAGAAAGAATGGAATAGGCAAAAGAAGAGAAAGAGTGCTCTGTAATACTGTCTTTCAGATACAAAGGGTCCATCATATTCATGACCTCACAGTGGCTGTTCCCTTGAGAGAGGTCTCAGTTAACCTAGAGCAGGTTTTTTTGGCTATTGTTACACCTATAGGAAAATTACAGAAGCACAAAAATGTTCTATCCTCTCTACCAAAATTTATCCTTTATATGATGCCCTTGTTTCCTCAGTGTTCTCCTCTGCCCCCCCGACACACACACACACACACACA
>PVHP010004196.1:0-72930 GCA_004024765.1 Zapus hudsonius | reverse complement strand
CCAGAGGCAAATCAGCTGTGGCTATCTTTAGTCCCCTGAACAGCCTTCCATTCCCACCTCTGCATCTGGCCTAACATCCTTACAGCCATCAAGTAAAGCCTTTGGAATGTGTTAGCTTAGCAGACCACTTTCTTCCAATCTCAAAGCTAGACCTTTTGAGACAGTATCCGAGGCCAGAAATGGAGAAGAGATCTCTCTGCTATGATATACTTCTTGGAAAATCCTTTGATTCATACTTTAAAAGTTCATGGATCCACTTGTCTTTGGAACATGCTAATTAGAGCAATTTGTATCTGTGTTCCTTGGCCATTGCCACTTATATCTGGCTTAGAATAAAGGTTTCATTTCTCTTGAGGTAAGAGCTGTGTTTTGCACTGGTATTTCCTACACGTTTACTAAGAGCTGCCAAGGATGTTAAGCAACATAATAACACATGAGGTATTATGTCTTTATATAAATTGACACAATGCATCTCCGGCTAGGGCATCTTCAATCCCATTCATGAACTCTTGAAAATTCCTAGGTCCATATACACATTTGGAGTTAATCTAGTATTTTTATAAGTTCACGTGAAATATTTCTCTCTAAAAATTCAGAAATTCAAGCATGTCTGTAGCATTTATCTGCGTATGTACATTCATCATCCTTGTAATTTTTATAAATTCCTTTCATCCACATAATTTTAAAAAGTTTGATAACTACTTATTTATGTAGTTGTTAAGGTCCACTATTCTCCCTCAATGTGCTAAAATGGCTTCTCTCTCACAATTATGTAGGGATACATAATTAGCCCCATAATCAATATTTCCTCAGACATTTCTATGAACACTTTACTAGAGTTCCATGGTAACTTTTGGGATTTAAATATGTTTTCTGTTCTGTTTCTAAATAATAAAAACTCACTGTTTATTCACAAAGTGCTGGCATGCACACCCTGGCTGTCCAGTATGTATTTTTGATGATTTTGTTGAAGATGGCACCTTGCCAGGTGACGTCACAGAGTTGATAATAAAGCCAACAGACTGAAAAGTCTAAGTTGATGGTTCCAGCACATATTTCAGGCTCAGTATTACTGACATAATTGTTTGTTGGGAGAAGCTGGGAGGGGGCTCCTGTCCTGTGTGACACGGGGTACAGAGCAGCATCTCTGTCCTTCCCCCATTAACTGCCCCTCCCCCACACCTATATATTGGCATGATCAGATTGTTTCTAGACTTGGAATTTTCCCTGTGATTTCAATTTTCTCCTAGGAAGTAACCAGCATTCCTGGGTCATTGTGAAGCTAGTTTCTTTTCCAACTAATTTCTTTTTTTAAAATTATTTTAAAAATATTTTATTGATTCATTTTCAAGGAGAGAGAGAGAGAGAGAGAGAGAGAGAGAGAGAGAGAGAGAGAGAGAGAGAGAAACCAGGGTCACCACCTTGTGGGTCTGGCTTATGTGGGACCTGGGGAATTGAACCCAGGGCCTTAAGCACTGGAGGCAAGTGCCTTAACCACTGAGAAATCTCTCCAGCCCCAACTAATTTCTTAGTTGATGAGGATCATGAGATCAAAAGCAATCCTGGGATGGAGAGATGGCTCAGTGGTTAAGGTGCTTGGCTGCAAAGCCTAAGAACCAGGGTTTGATTCCCCAACACCTACATCAAGCCAGATACAAAAAGTGACACTTGGAGTTTGTTTAGCAGTGGCTAGAAGCCCTGGCATGCCCATTCTCTCTGTCTCTCATCTCTCTGCTTGCAAATAAATAAAAATATTAAAAGATAGTTCCTCTTTCTGGGCATGGCAGTAATGATCTATGTGTGTGGAGTGAGTGCACATGTATGCATGTTACTACGTATGTGCATGTGTGTGTGGAGGTGTGCTCGTGTGTGTGTGTGTGTGTGTGTGTGTGTGTGTGTGTGTGTAGAAGCTAGAGGTTGATGTCAGTATGTCTCCCTTTGTATTTCCCATAGCAGGGTCTTTTATTTGATGGAGAACATTCCCATTTGGCTAGTCTAGGTTGCTGACTTGCTCCAGTGATCACTTCAATCTGCCTCCATGCACTAGAATTTCAGGTGGCTGCCACGTCCACCAGGCATTTACACGGCTGCTAAGATGTGAACTGAAACCCTCACACTTGCTCAGTTTACCAGCTGTTCCATCACCTCAGCCCCATGATCTATATTTCTAATCGAGCACTCAGGAGGCTGAGGCAGGAGGATTGAGTTCAAAGCCAGCGAAATAAACCAAAACAAAAGGAGACATAGCTGTCTTGGTCTATGCAGCATTTCCCCAGACCCAAACATCTATCATCTGGAATAAACAATGCCTCTGTTTGCTAAACTTGCCCCACTCACAGCACTGCCTTCCTGGCTTTGTGAGCAAGTGAACAGTGCAGGGAGCTACACGCAGCATAATCTAATGAAATGGCATCCAAATCAGGCAGGAAATTTAAAACTAGGACTCGTTTATATAAGAAACTTGGTATGACATAGTAGTTGAAGACCAGGATTTGGAATCTAACAGAACTAACTTAAAAATCCCACGCCTTACTGTTCTACTACCTTTTGGATCATATCAAACTGTTTGACTTCTCTAACCCAGGAGCATTTAATCAGAACCAACTGTCACAGGCAATCCATAATTGCAGGCTATTTTTGAAGACAGAGATAACATAACCCATTACATACATGTGATGATCAGAACTGGGTGTGACCCCCACTAAGGGCTCAGTGAATCTTGCTTGATGAGGAGGATGTCACTAAAATCCACTTCGATGTGGGGTGAGAAAATAAAACTCACCATCAAAGCTTTATCAAACAGTTTTTTTGAAGGTAAATTTGCAGAGTTTCAAGTATCAGTCCCCTGGGTGGAAGGACTGTCTAATTTTCACTCGATTTCTCTTAGAGAAAAAAAAAAAGTCTCCAAACTAAATTTTTGAAATGTTATCTGAATTTGAACTTGGCCTGCAACTGACACAACCTGGCCCAACACTCACCCTGGGGTCTGCACACACCCATCTGCTGACATCACAGAAGTCCATGGCATAAGTGTGTGTGCGCTAATACGTTTCATATATTAAAGATGTAAATTTTATTCTCGGAGCTGAAAGCCAGGTGATTAATTCTCCCAGCACAGTGATCAATCGGTGCAGATGCTCCACCTGTATTAATGTTTGTTTTTGTTGAATTAGTAGCAGGGGCCTCCGCACCAATAACACAGGTGTCTGACACGGAGCTGCGCTGCTCGCTTTAGCCGGCAAACGTTGAGAATCAGTGGTTAGGTTGCACGTAACACTGCCAATTTTTTCAATTAGACCCATTATTGATTTGATGAAAAAGCAAATTAAACATACCATGGTGGTATGTAAATTGGTTAGAGAGAGCAGAAGGCTCTGGTATGAAGCTTTGAAGGCTCAGATCTATGAAGTTACAACTCAGAGTGCCTCCTTGCCATGGCTGATCTGAATGGGTTTCTTGAGAGACATTGACCAGTGGGTAAAACAGTCATTTGAAGAGACGGGGGGCTGTGTCTTAGAAAACCACTGTGGCTTTGTTGGGGTGTTCTCAAGAGAGAGGGGAAATATGGGAATTTAGAGAGAGACCCCACACAATGTTGACTTGCTCCTCAACCCCTCCCCAGTAGGAGCTTTCCCCTGCTTCCTGCAGGGTGAAAATGGGAATTCTTGTTTGATTTTTTTTTTCTTAGAAACACGTATGTACTTTTTTTTCTGGTGATTTTTTTTTCCGATTCTTTGTTCCAATACCCTAACAGCAGTTAAGGTTACTTCTTCAGAGGGGGGAACGTGACAGTTACTTTCAGAAGCCTGATCCCCTCCCCTTGAGTGGAGGTGTCTCCAACTAGAGGTAAAATCTAATCCTGAAACTGATTGGTCAAAGACAGACCAACCAGCTGTCTCTCTGCTCACCTGGGCCAGGGAACACTCACTGGATCAGGAAATTCTCCTCTTCCTCACATGGCTGCTCACAGGAGGACCTCTGAGTCTCACCAGGCCCCCCTCACCTAATGGCCATGGTGAGGGGCTGGGATTCTTTCCCACATGAACCTCTCTTTCTCAGCCCTTTGCTATCCTTCCTTCTTCTGCTTGTTTGGCTGAGCAGCACAGATTTTGCTAAAACCTCTCCCGTGTGTTCTCTATGCCAGTGGCTGGGGATCTCTGTAACTTTCTATTTTCTCTTAAATAAAGTCTCCCACTATACTTTATCCTCTGGCCATCTATAATTTTAATTCTTTAACTTTATAGACAAGAATTTGGGTATATTTAAGGTACATTGGAATTTTCTGGGTACTCTTTAAGTTCTAATTCCCAGCGCCCCTGTTATAGTAGTCAGGGAAAGAATGCTAGAATCCTAAATTTCAGTGGACATAGAGAATAGAGAGATTCAGATGCCCCAGGGACTGGTGCATTTTTGCCTGCCAGATGCAGGGCAGGAAGAAAACATCCATAGGTACAGCCATGTGACAATCGAGAATCTGATTATGCTGATTTAAATGTTGCCCTGATTCCCACCTTGGGCTCCCATGAACCCTCCTGGCCTTGTCTATAACCATAGTCTGATCCAACTTGCATCATACTGGCTCAAGTTTTGTAAAAGAATGTTGCATATTCTTCACTAAGTGACAACCTTACATACAGAGGTACTGAAAATAGGCCTGTTTCCACTATAGGTTGTGTTAAAAATTAATAAACAAATGTGGGGGAATATTTGATCATACAGTTGAATATCATTTCTGTCAGAATATTACCTTCAGCCCAAAGTCATTGTCCCCAGGGGTTACCCACTGCTTGCAGGGTGACTCTATACATTGGGAGCCCTCTGTGAACACTACCCCTTTGCTCATCTGCAATCACTCTGCTGTTTGTTTTTGTTGCTGTAGGGGTGTTTGTTTTTTTTTTTTTCATTTCTTTTCCTTTCTTTTTGGAGACAAGGTCTCTTGCAGCCCAGACTGTCCACAAACTCATTATGAAGATGAGGATGACCTTGAACTCCTTATGCTTCCATCTCCCAAGTTCTGAGATGACAGCACCATACCCATCCAGACTTTGAGCTGTACAAGACCAGATCCACATGTTCCTTGTTTCCTTTTGAGTTTCCCAGCCGAGCAGCAATGTGCAGAAAGGGAATCAAAACACTTACAAAATAAGCAAATAGTGCAATGAAAAAAAATTTTGTTTGTCAACTTGAAATTAGAACCATTCTTATGTAATATTCCAAGGAGTATGCTCTTCTCGCTGCAAATAAGTGACCTAGGAAGCCAGTGAACAGGCATTACCAAATGTCAAGCCCTTGATTTTAACTACGTAGAATATGACATTTGTCAAGACACACGGGAGTCCCTTAGTCACTACATGAAGTGCCACCGAAATAAGGAGCAGGTGCACCAAGGTCAAATAAATATGTTCTTCGCATCCCATTCAGTGGTTTGTACTGGAGAAGACAATGACTTTGCAGAGAAGAAAACGAATAAAAGTAATGTCAGCTGGTAGGCTAAGGAGAAAAAAAATAGAGATTGAACATTTCAAAACTCATGACATTGGCTTAAAAGAGTTTTATTTATCAGAACCCAGAAAAAAAAGTAGGAAGAGACAAAAGAAAAATATTTGGAAAGAAGGGGCATATGAATATTGATTACATGGAGATAATCAAAGAGAGACCCAGGCAGGGTCCTCCATTTGTGACAGAACAATTTGTGCAAATAAATAAAGGGGCTGATGTCACAATTAATCACCAGACATTGAGGTGCCCAGCAAGCATAATTAGGGTAAACGCATTCAGATCGGACATTCCATCCAACCATGTTCCTTATCCTTTGAATTCTTACATAGTCTATGTATTAAGAGCTCCTATACACACACAATTAACACACTGTTATTTCCTGTCCATGAACTGTACTACAGACATGGCTCAGGTCAAAAGAATCCGTTGCCTACAGAGAGACAGTCCAAAATGTGAAATTTAGAAAAATAAATTTTTTTGTTTGCTTTTCCCCCCTGAGGGAAAGAGGTCCATCAGAATAAGACAAGGCTGGCATAAATCACTTGAACGGGCTTGGCTTGTCATTTTCTTTATTTTCCCATTTGTGAGTTCCTTTTCTTAAACAGAAAATCAAGAAGACAGAAAATGGAAGCTTCCACCAGTTTCTGATGGGGGACATGTGTTCTGTCATCTGACTAACTTCAAGTCATGACATCAAAGTTTGCTTGCCATTGTGGGGATGTCGTTAGAAGTTGAAAAAAAAAAGCCATGTCCATTTGAAGCTTGTCTGTGAACTTTGCATGAACCGCTGGGAATAATGTAGTGTGATGACAAGCCAGTTATACCTTCCACTAAATTTGCTGTCTGGAATGAACTGAAATAGTGTTTGGTTTGTGTAATTATGTCCATCTATCTTTATATTCCAGCGGCATATCGCAAATTGAAAATACTAAAAATTGACTGTTGGTTCTGATATTTAATGATTGCCAAAGACAAGACGATGATTTATTGGTTACTTACCAACGTGACACATTTGCATCTTATTAGACGGAGATTACTATTCCTTAAAATGCGGACGAGGCCTGATCATGTCTGATGGATTGATTTGATTTGCAAATGTAATCAAACTAATAAGAGGGAAAAAATGAGCAATAATGCCGTGTTTTTCAACTGGCAATCACTCCCCTGCCAACAAGGCTGATATCCCTGACTAAGCAGCCTCTACACAGTCTTCCTGTCACCTCAAATAAACAAAGGGATGCTAAGAACCCGATAAGAGGGTAACAAGCCAAATATGAATGCAACAACATGGAGCTCTTGGTCTTTTCTGTGCTGCTGCAGAGAACAAAAGTTAACAGGAGGAGATGGGACCAGAACTTCAGAATCTTGGGAAAACCCACAGCTACAACCCCCATATTGTCATAGGAGATAAAGCCAAGCCATCTTCTCAACATGGTACAAGGGTCTCTGTATACACAGGGACCCCATCACTTGGGTGGTTTAATCAAGTGTGGTAGTTTGAATAATATCCCCCAACAGATTCAAAAGTTTAATATAATTATAAAAAGTCTCCAGCCAGTTCTAGCTGGAGGAGGTGTGTCACCTTGGCCAGATCCTAGGGTTCAGCCCTAAGGTGTTTCTGGGGTGGGTCTGGAATTCTAGTTTTACATATGCAAAAAACAGTCTGAGCTCAAGCCAGGAGTTCCTCTTGTTCGCTAGAGTGGAGTGTGCTTGCTTGAGGTACTGATAATGGTTTTTCTCTCTCTGCTTGGATCTGTGAATGGGGACCAGCCTTTTTTCCTTAACTTCCCCTGGATCTGTTCAATAAACACTTTCCTCCCCCAAAATTGTGCCTGGTTTGGAGATTCATCCCAGTGGCGTGTGGCTGACTATGACATCAAGTGAAGGACAATGACAGCTCTGAGCTCAGCTGGCCTCTGCTTCAGTCCATAGGGTCCCAGGGATATTCAGAAAACAGGAGTGGAGAGTTACATGGATGACGTCCCGAATCACTAGGCCTGGTAACATCTGACTTTGAATACTCCCCAGTTAGTTCTTCAAGACCACTATTGGGTATGAGGCAGAATCTTACATAATGGGCTGACAAGTATTCTTTCATTGTTTATATTTGTGTGGGGCTCTGGGCAAGCTCATGTCACACTGTATGTGTAGAGGTCACAGGCTACCCTCACCATCGCTCTTGTTTGAAGCAGGGTCTCTCTCTGTTCACCTCTGTGTTCTCCAAGCTAGCTGGCCCATGAATTTCTGAGATCTTCCCATCTCCATATTCCACCTTGAGTAGGAAGGCTGGTGTCATGGTTTGATACAGGTGTCCCCCACAAACAATTGAATGTGTTCTGATAGATGGATCCTCAGCTGATGGCAGTTTGGGTTTTACAACCTCGATGACGCTGTGTTGTTGGGAGCAGGCTTATGGGGTTATAAGCCAGCTTCCCCTTGCCAGTGTTTGGCACATCTTCCTGCCGCTGTTTGCAGTGCTGTGGCAGAGGTGATGTCCAGCCCTCTGCTCATGCCATCGTTTTCCCTTCCAGGATGGAGTCTCCCCTTGAGTCCGTAAGCCAAATAAACCCATTCTTCTACAAGCCACTTTTGTTTGGGTTCTTTCTGGGCAGTAACTAAAAAGCTGACTGCAACAGCTGGGTTTCTGGATGCTCGCTACTGTGTCTATCTTTCGTATGAGTACTGGGGAACAAACGTCAGATTGTCACACTTGCACAACAAGTCCTCTTTCCCACCAACCTATCTCCCTAGGCCTCTCCCCCACCATAAAACAATGTTTTTAAAAAGTTAAAGTATTTTGATGATATATAAAATATACATTGTAGTTATAAAATAACCACAACGATAATCACCCAAGAAGAGCCCATTTTAGACCATCCTATGGTAGGCTCTCCAAAACACACTTCTGATTGGTATATACATAAATAGGCATTGCCCGTAGCAACAAAATTAAAAAAACATACATTCTGTGTGGTGTTTTGGTTAGGGAGTTGGATATTGCAGACTTCAGAAAAGGTCAAAATGTATTTGAAAGTCTTATTACCATATTAAGAGATTTTAAATCGTAGTCTATAAATATGAGGTTGACCACACCACCCATTCCCAGCCTGGCTGAAAAACTTTCCTTAAGGGCTAAGAATGCAGCTCAATAGTTGAATGTGTGCAGAGGCATTAGTCCCTGGATTCTATCTCCAACATGTCTCCCACAACAAGTGTAGTCAAATATAGCAATATAGCACATTCAAGTTCAAGTTAAATAATGAGTCATTCATTCTACATACCTACATAAATCTGTCTTTGAGTTTGAGTTGAATCTTTATGGCAGACCTAGGCATGCTAAGATCCTCACAGTTCTGGAGAGATGGCTAAGTAGAGAGTGCTTGATGACCCCCAAAACCCATGTAGAACAGCATGCCTCGAGAAAGAAGGGAGTCAAGGGCAGGAGAATTGTCCAAGAGCTCACAGGCCACGACTAGACTAAGAACTTTGCCTATATTAGCTCAAAGAACTGCCCCAGCAATGCCCCTTCATCACATGCAAGCTGATTTCATGACATACCAGAACGAGAACCCAAGTCTCTTATGTCAAAGACAAAACCTGGTCCACTGCAGTTCATGTCTCTCCTTAAACTGCAAAGCCCTAGTGCAGTACTGGGAAGATCCTTTTCAGCTCTAACAACTGAAGAAGAGTCTTTAGAGGGGAAAGTTTGTTTTAGAAGGGAAAGGGTACTGTTCTACATATTTACAAAGAGGGCCACCAAGCTTTTGTTAGACATGCTTCTGAAGAAACAAGCATGTTTATACAGCTTTGGGTGGATGGGAGGGGGGGGAGAAATCTATCATAAAGTCTTTTATTCCAGGTTTTTCCATTAAAGGTTACTCCAATCTGGACAGTTGAGCAAGGTGCTCTGGAGCTGTTCTCTCTCAAAGGCCCAGATCTGCTCTGGAGGTACCTGTACCTGGATTCTGCCATGACATAAGCAGTCACATGATCAGGAAAACTTGACCTATTTCCTGGCCATGTTGGAGGAATTAGTTTTTCTCCAACCCCCACCCCTACCCCCCTGCCAGGTGCACCTCTTCTCTCCTTTCATCTCTCCATGCATAAGCAATCCAGACCACTATGTGCCCTGCTGTGACCATCAGGGGTGGAGACCCCTCACCCCTAGTGTGATGGGAGGGAATTGGGTTTACATGGTTCCCTGAAGCTTGAGGTGCTCTGGTCCTGGCCTACAAATTCAATCAACAAGATGCTCCTTCTAAATCCAGCTTTCTCTGATACATAATATTAGCAATGGGTGGTGAAGACTTTTCCCATCTCAGCGAGATATTATTAGCAGTGTTGTGAGGAACTCTGGCCTTTCTGACAGTAGGCATACCAATTCTTTATTAAAAGAAATCATGCTAAATGTAGACTCAAAACATTTTGACATTAAATGAAATGAACTGGTAATTGTTCTCAGAATTACTAAAAGGTAGATATTCAAGATTTTTTCCCCTTGTGGCAAATGTGTCTATCTTGTATGGTTATGTGTGTGGGTTCAGATATGCATGAGAGCAGGTGTACAGCCATGTGAAGAGGGTAGTATCAGAGGGTATTCCACAGTCAAGTGGAAACCTTGTTCTCTGACACAGAGTCTTAGTGAACCTGGAGGTCACTGATAAAACAGCTAGCCAGCACAGTGAGCCCCAGGGATCCCATCTCTGCTTCCCCAACACTTGTATTCCGGTGCACACCACCATGTCTGGCATTTTCATTGGTGCTAGAGATCTGAACTTGGGTCCTCATGGGTGCATGGCAAGAATGTTATTCGCTGAGCCATGTCCCCAGGCCTTCACTCATTTTTCTCCTTAACTAACCTGAATGAACTAGTAATTTAAAATTTATATCCTAATGACACTCAATGCTGAACCCAGGGTAAATCATAAGATGAAATACATTCTTACTTAGAGTTTATAGATTCTCTATATTTCTCCTAGCCTTGTGAGAGAGGGAAAAGACCTGGCAAAATATTTTTTTTTTAAGTTCTGGACTCCTACTTAAGGAAAAATAATCATAATTTTTTTTCTGGGAAAAAGAAAACTTTTCTTTCTAGAGAAATATCAAGGTACCTATAAACAAATGGAGATGTTATCTCCATTTACCATATAACAAACACTGCTTAGAAAGTTTTATCATTTCAAGTGCCTTAGACAGGTTAAAGAGATATCAATGGAATTCTTCTAATGCAGGTCATTTCTGAAATTGCCTTGAATTGGACTGAAAGAAGTACGATTTCAGGGGGGAAATGTGCCCAGCAGTGCATGGTGCTCATTCTTAAAATGCCCTCAATACAGATACATTGGGTCACTTTAGATGTCAGTTAATACAGATTTCTTGTTACATCTATTAAAAACAAAGAGAATTCTAAAAATATACAGCTAACAGAGCATTTTGACACCATGTGTGCTGTCTGTCTGTGGTTCACAAGGAAAATCCTTACTATGCAAGAGAGGGGCACATGACCAGGGGATTCCAGCCACAGCCCTTCAACACCTTGTGACAGAGGCGACCCTGCAGCCTGTCTCATCTCAATGTCACATCCACTCCCTGTGATGACACTCTTGACTCCTCTCTAGGGCTCCTCAGAGCTCAGTGAGACCAAGTCCCCTTTCCTCCATCCATACCTGCACCATTTCTTTTAACACATCAAAGTCATACTGTATATCTTGAGCCCACTGGTTATTCATTAAACCTTAATATAATAAGGTTACTAAGTAGGCTGACTCGATTATAAGGATTAACACAGTCAAAGAAGATATTCTTGGGGTGGGTGCAGACAGGTACAAACTAACATGGCTTTTCTATACTGAGGTTTGTGATCCAACATTATTTCAAGTTCTCTTGATGTTTGGGGCTAATATTCATTCTTGAGAACAACACACACACATACACACGCATGCACACACGCACGCACACCTGCTACTCCACAGGCTTCAAGGCACTAGGCCTTGTGTGTTCAAGTTAACCATTGTGTTTGTGTAAGATGGTGTGACTACTTCTCTTCCAACATAATTGGCCTCTCCTTAGCTTCTACAAAATAATTTTGATAAGCACCAACCTGAATTGTACAGTGATAATTGATTTACAAAATACATTAATAATAATAATAATAATACATCAGAAATTCTGAATTCATCCTGTCTAAAAGAGAACTGGGCAGTTAAAAAAATTAAGGAAGTTGCTCTACATTTAGAAAGTGTTCTTAAATGGCTGTGTCTTCTATAGAGAACTCCTGCTCTGATACTTGGAGCCTCTAGCTGCCACACAATTTATATCTCTTTCCTCTGCTCTTCTTTTTCAGCCATTTTCCCTGAATGTCAAAGTCAATTTAGTGCATTTCACTTTGCTGAATAAATCAGAGGCGAAATCCTTGCTAAAAGTGAAAATTTGATTTGCTAAAAGGAGCTTAGGGCAACTATTAATCAATATATCCAGGGTGTCAAAGCCAAGGCCAGGATAGACATGCATTCATTTGGAGATTGGCTGAGGCAGATAAAGGGGGAGAAAGTGCGACCCTCCACTAAGGGAAGTGGATCTAGGGTTAGAGAGAGAGTCACAAAGGAGAAACAGCAGAGGGAAGAAGCCAAACACAGCATATTGGGTTCTGTATTCAGCCATCAAGCCTTCTTTTAGAGATGAGGGAGTTATGCTGAACAACCATTTAAACCATATGTGGACCATAGTAAACAAAATCATATTATGTTCACCTTTATATTACAGCTTTTCCATAGCACCTGAACTAGTTTCTCTTTTTAACCCAACAAGGAGTTTTCAGAATAACCTAAAGGTTATAGGTTACAACTCCATTATTAAAAGAGACGCCAGAAGAGAAACCAGGGACTTGGGCCAAATCTATAGGATGCTTATGGCTGGATCAGCCTTGGGAAGACTTCAGGTTACTCAAAACTTCTGAAATATCATGAATATATTGTGAACTGAATTATCCCACTCAGTGTATTTCTCAATAAAGCTCAGTAATTACCATGAACTTGGGGAGAAAAAATGGTAACAAATTTTAGGACATAAAAATCTTCAACAGTAAGGAATATAATCTGTTCTTCTCTAAAGTATTTAATAATCTTTCTCCATAAGTTGACTCGAAAGTTCTGATTTTACTCTGTTCAAAATGATGGTTCAATCAAGTCTCCCACAAATCAAATTTTTAGAGGTGTTCTCCTGCCTTCAATGGGAAACTCATTTTCCTGAGAATGAAACTCAAGGTTTTCCATGAGGGAGTCCTGGACTAGGGGGTCTTACCTCCAGTCATATCTTCTTTCAGGCTTCCTCATGGCTTTTAAAGAGGAATCAACCATAGCCCTCATGGCACTGTTTAGTTTCCATTTCATCTTTCTGGACTACCCAATCACTGTGAGCTTCCTGGAAACAGAACTTGTGCCTAATTCGTGTGTGTGTGTGTGTGTGTGTGTGTGTGTGTGTGTGTGTGTGTGTGTATGTGCGAGCACACACACACACACACACACACACACACACACACACACACACACACACACACACAGGGCCTGACACAGATATCATTAAATGCTTATGTAAGAGAGGAAGAAAGAAAACACTGAAGGAGGAAGGCAGAGATTGATCTGATGCTAAGGAGTAGAGCTACTTTATACATTCTTTTGAGATAAGATACTGCTCTATAGCTCAAACTGGCTTAGAACTCATGATGAATCTCAGGCTGGTCTTGAACTCATGTCAATTCTCCTGCCTCAATTCTCTAGAGTGCTGAGATTACACATATGAGCCATCAAGCCTCGCTGAGTTGCCAGTCTGGTGTGGTTGAAGGTCTTTCGTAATGAATCATGTCTATTGCACTTTACTTTGAAACTTCAACTGAATCCAGAGAGGAGGGACATCTCATCTTTGCAAGCAGTCATTTAAACATTTTCCTAACCAGTCACATGAGAAGCTAAGCAGTGACTGGCTTGTTTCATTTACATTTGTGATCAGGGACCTGCAAGAGATACTATCAATCAAGCATCCTGACTTTTATTGATTTAAAGAAGCATCATACATTTCTGTCTCCTCATTCTCCTTCCCTTTAACCTTTCACTTTGTAAATGTGCAGAGAAAAATTAGAGATGGGGTGAATATGTCCCACAATTTTAAACATGTTATGAAATTCAAGTGGGGGATTTGTGACAAATTACAAATGAATTAGGTAAGTAGATGAGGGAGGGGTGAAAAGAAAAAACAAAAGAAAGCTACCAACAAAATTGTCATTTAAATTTGACATACCACGGGGTAAGAGTAATGGCATCCCTAGTGTGATTCCCTGTTCCTGACTCTCAAGGTTACTCATCTAGATAGAAAGTGTGCCCATACGACTTGCAGAATTGCTGTGGCCATCAAGCAAAGGCTGTTGAAAATGCTTTGTAACTGACAAAGAACTCCATAGGCTGGGTATAGTAGTGCACACTCGTGAAAGCAAGAGGATCTCAAACTCAGGGCCAGTCCAGATTACAGAGTGAGACTCTCCCTGGGGGGGGGGAGAAATCTATTTATGTGGAAGTTATTTGATATGTAAAGTTTAAGCCCATCAAACAAAATAAAGCTAATTCACATCTGAAATTAATAAAGTTTTAAATCAAAGAGAATCACCACCATATATATATATACACATATATGTATATATATATATTATGTTTGTGTGTGTGCCTCTGTATATATTTATATATGTTTATATAGACAGAAATATATGACTTAGGGTAGGAATTATGTACATTTTAAAATATCCCATAGTATAGAACATCATGTTAGCTATGCCACAGGCATTCAGTTCATTCAAATCGCATTCTCTAACTTGCTGTAAATTTAGAATCATGATTCATTTTAGGTCACAAGTAGACAGCATGACTACGTATTGATGGCAAAATATATTTTGGGGACACTAAGAGATTAGAGCTAGATACAGGTAACATGAGCATAGAGAGTTCAGTATGATGAGAGAGAGGTGGCATTAGGGTTGTTGAGTGACTTTTCCTGGGGAGAGATGAAGAAATATGGAGTCACTCCTGATATCTACAAGAAATTAAAGGCCTGATTAGAACCAAGTCTAGCTTAGTGAGTGAGCAGGACCTAGAATCACCCAAAAACTATGAATTTGAGGGAGTTTCTAAATTAGGTTAATTAATGGGAGAAGACTCTCCCTAACTGCGGGTGCTGTATTTTTTTCTTTTTATTTCTTTCAAATTTCATTTTTTATTTTCTCTTTTTTAAAATAATTTTTTAAAAATATTTTGTTATTTGAGAGAGATAGAGGGAATGAGTATGCCACTGAAAATGCACTCCAGACACAGGTGCCACTTTGTGTACCTGGCTTTATGTGGGTGCTACCATTTAATGGGGACCCCAGATGGAATAAAAATTGAGAGAGCAAGATGATCACTGGCATCTGCCTGTCTGCTTCCTGACTAAGGATATAATATGAACACTTGCCTCAATGTCCTGCCTCTATGCCTTCCCCACCATAGTGAGCCAAATCTTCAAACTGTGAGGCAAAATAAACCCTTCCTTCCTTAAGTTGCTTTGGTTACAGCAACAAGAAAAGAAGCTAACATAGTAAACCCATAACTTCCTTGGAGCTGTCTGCAGAAACACAGCAAGAGATTATATACTGAGAAAAAAAACGAGCAACTCAGAGGCAGATACTTATGAAAGTTGCCCCACTGCCATAGGTCCCTGAACAACTTGTAGGCAGCTTCACTGAAGAGTTCCTTCCTTAGAATTGAACTCATATAACTCAGGGCAGGTGCATCAAAATCTAACTTTATACAGTTAGCTTTCTGAGTCTCCCTCCTCCCTCCTGGTGGAAATGATTCCGTTCAAAGGAAATAGCTACACAGTACTCCACCCCTTCCTCCACTTCATACATTCTACCATCTCTTTGTCCCAAGCCAGAATTTGAAGGGCACTTTCATTTTCTACTTAAAAAGTCTGTCCCAATCCAAGCAGCTCAGAAGCAGAGCATTCCCTGGCTGTCATAGTTCCCAGCACTGTTAAGGTTTCTTAAACCAAGGCTGATCTCTGTCTCTTTATTAAAAGTCAGGCCTGAGAGGTATCTCCCATCATTTCTGCCTTACTCTTTTCCTCCCTTCATTCTGTCTGATTTTTCCAATGGGTTTCAAGATTTGCATACCAGGACATCCTGGCTAATGCCTTGCAAACTATAAGCAACGGAAAGCCAGAACTTCCATCATACCTTCTATCTCTTTCATGCCAAATCGGAAGTTAATGATAAAGATAGTATCCTGTCTTTTTCTTAGTATAATTCCTCCCTTCTGCAGGAAGATTTTCTCTGGAGAAATAGTTGTGCTTCCTTTGCATGTTTATTCTATAGAGAAGGTTAGACAACCACAGCCACAGACTGTCTATGGCCCCGTCCTGTGCTTGGTACTTTCAGGAACTGTAGCCCACCAAACACTTTTGGAGTATCTGCACATTCATGTGGTTGACCCATCATCGAGGAGGCATGCCATCCCATATCAAGTAGAAGAAGACAGCTACCCTGGCATTTCTCCTGAGGACAGCCTCCTTGAATAGCTCAGCCGTGGTTATTAGAGGCCACACAACTGCCATTACAGCCAGGATGCACCATCCCGTAGCACACTGGGAAAGGCAGTCATATTGGGATTGCAATACGATTGGATGCAGATGTCCTACCCTCAGATGGATCTGCCTCAGCTGTGTGTTCTATCAATCATCACAGGGGCTGCAGGATTGCTCCTCCCTCACCTCATCTTTGGTTCTCAGTCCCTGTTCAGGTGCCAATTATGTTGCATGAATTTTCCTGAGGAGGTATGAAGAAGCATCTCTTCAACCCAGATAGGGCACATATGGTAGAACAAAGAAATGATTCCAACGTAGTGTTGCCTGGTGAAGCAATGAGTTTACTACCGTTATTTACAGGGATCCCCAAAGGTGGTGTCATCTAGATAAAGCCTCACCCCAACATGGCTAATGAGTAATGAAAGCTGAATGACTAGAATTCCCTGAACAGACTGTGGGCAATTCCACTGAAGAGACTCTTCTTTCATAGCGCCTATAGAGTTTGTGAGTCATATGACTGTTTCCTGAGTCTTGGGGTTTTTTTTGTGTGTGTGTATGATTTATGGTAGTGTGTGTATGATGTATGTGTACGTATGCATGACACAGCACAGATGTGGAGGTAAGAGAACAACTCTCAGGTCATGCTTCACCTTTCACCTCAGTTTGAGGCAGGGTCTCTCATTGTTTATTGCTCCAGTCACAGCATTCTGGGCCAGGATCATGATCTGTGCCATCTTCTATGCTTTTAAGCATATCCCAATCACTTAGTGATACTACAAGTTTAAGATTAGGGGGGATGAAGACAGGAGGATTACTGTGAGTTCAGTTCAGTGTCAATCTGATATTGAGATTCAGAAAACAAAAATGTTAAAGCAAAAACAGAAGAAAAAGAATTGATACTTTACCCAACAATAATCAGTAACAAATATTAAAAAAAATCTTCTATATTGCTTGGAATATAATATAATCATGAAAATTGATCTGTATATAAAATTTCTTTGAGCAATAAGTATATCTCCAAATGAGACCACTGGCAATCAACAGTGAACCATTCTTGGCTATTCTTTTGTGACACAGACACTCTAGCATATAAACTGATACACACTCTTTACAGACTTCTCTCATTGTATAACAGTCTAAATACCTCTGCTGAGCTGAGAAAATGATAAAAAATAACCCATTCAGTGAATAGTTTCTGATATATTCTCCTAACTGAATTTTTTTACAAAAAATACTAGTGTATAGAGTAGAAATTTGTTTCTTAACTGAAAAAAAATATACTTAAGATTATTGTATTACAACATCGCCTTCCAAGTATGATCTTTCAGAGCTTAACATCTTCTGCCTTGAATAGGTAGAAAAAAAATATGTCCTATTTGTTTTTTTTCTGGGAGACAGCCTTATAATAGACATCCTGTTTGGATTCCAGCTACTGCAAGGTTCCTAACTTTGACAAAGCCCAGGTCTGACAGAAGGTAACTTATTTGTTATGTTAAAAGTGCATGAAGCCCAGGCTGAGCAGGGTATAGCTCAATGAAAAAATACCCCTCTGACGTGGACAAGGTTCAGGGTTCAAAGCCCTGTCTGTGCAGCAAAAGTAAATCAAATTAATTTATTTTTTATTTCCAAAGTAGACATGGCAACCTGAAAATCTTCCCATATTGAAAATGAATTCCTTCTTTCTAAAATCATTCATTGGCATAAATATTCAAATATCTTTCTGTTCTATAAGCTGCCTGACAAGATCCATAAATATATTTAAGCCACTTACCCAGGTCAGCTAATATGGGTTATGCTTTTTCAAGCACCATCTGACTAAGCGCATTCTGTATTTCGCTAACAAAGTTCCAGTACATAATAATATTCTCATCAACCCCAAAGAACAATAACAGATCCGACCGTTGGGCTGATAATCGTCTTATCACACCCTGTGAAACCTAGCTCTAATATTTGATGGAGCCTCCTCCGTTACTCGGCAGCCCATTCTAAAAAAAGGCCAACAATGGGGAGAGAATGAAGTGCAGTGTGCAGTACCTCGGTATCTACATAAAAGAGATTAGAGGCCACTGCGTTCCTTTTTACAGCTCAATCATATTGTGTTAGCATGCGCTTATCCGAGCGCAGACGAAATTGAAAGAGAAATAAAAAAGAGCCAAGCAGATAGGAAGCAGAAAAGCGAGGCATGGGCAATTTCCAAGGATATAAAAGGATGCTAATGGCGGGGCCCTGTCATTCTTAAAAAGGGTTATTAGGGCCCCATCATCTGTTCCTGTGCCCTTACGATCCTCCAACAAAAGTCAAGCACCTTCCAAGGCCTGTGTTCTTTTTTCTTCTACAGATAAAATGTGGTCATGTTTCATGACAACCCTCTGTCCCATTGATGTGATTTATTATCGTAAGTCAACTAATTCTATTTACTGATAAAAGCTCCGCACTCCATATGTATTTTTCTTCAATATTTCCTTTTGTTGAATACATCACTTTCTATGTACAAAAGAGGATGTTGTAGCCACGAGGGAGGGCTCCTGAGCTCATCTCAGAGGTCAAACTTCTAGTACTCATGGGGAGTAAACAAAGGCCTGGAGTTTAGTGTATTTTTTTTTAATTTCTTTCCTTCTTATAACATAAAAGTTACAAAACCAAGTCAATCTGATCTTAGGCAAGGGTAATTTCAGTTCACATTTGGCTTTTATTCTACCACCCACCCACTTATGAAGGCCGGTTCACGTGGCAAGAACACAATTTTGCTGTCATCAAGTCAGAAACGTGATGTCAATCTTGACACTGACTTCACATAGCTCTGTCTGGTGACCTCGGGGTGAGCCAGCATGCTTTGATATAAGGGTTCCTTCTCTACCACCTCCCAACGCTTCATAGCATGCGAGGTGTTACAAAATTAAAATGGATTTTATTTCATTCTCATTTTGCTAATCCCTTTCTGAAAAGCCATGATTCTCCTTATAATCATTTAAAATACCTTCCAGGCATCAGGATACTCCGAGCTGTGACTCACCAGGCCACGGTGACCATTTGCCAGGGAGGCAAAGGAGCTTCAGTCCTCACCAATTCTAAGCTTCAGCTTAAAGCTGAGCACATAATCACACAGTAATTGTTTCCACATCTGGAAACGGTGTTACTCATAGTTACTTGAACTTGCCATCTTTGCAGAAGTCACCAGAGCCCCAGGATGTGACACGTTCCTTTGTCAAATCTGGTTTCTACTGAGATATACAACCAGACCTGCCAATGTATCTCAGATTTTCCCTGGCCACAGAGCTTGGGAGGGGTTGCTGACTTTTTTTATTGGTCTTTAACATGACAGATCTGGATGATATCACAATATTATCTTAACAAATCCTTTAATTCAGGGAAATGAACAGAGTTCTCTGAGGTAATGGGTAGTCAGAGTGACATACCCTTTCACACTGACAATAACAGTAATAATAATAATAATAATAATACAAAATTCCGTTATCATTTTAAAAAGTTCTTTCAATTGCAAGTCAACTGGGAAAATAAAATATCCTATTCCAGAAAGTTATAATCCAGAATATAAGAAAAAAGTATTACTAATTCCAAGAAAAAATGCCAAATGCATGGCTTTGTCTTTAATTTTTGTGTTGTTTTGAGACAGGTCTCCTTCCTGGAATAAACAATATAATCCAGGTTAGCTCTGAATTCATGGCAATTATCAGGCCTCAACCACCCAAATGCAGGGTGCTTGGAGCTAACATCACAGATGAGAGCTACTACACTCTGCTTGAATAGGTTTAAAGGTACCAAATCTCTCTGGAAACTTGTACAAGTGTTTTACCCACCTACCTCTCAAATCTTTCTATCTTTGAATTGAGGATAATAATACCCTAGGTTAGATCAATGGTTTTCAATTGGAGTAGGGCAATCTGGGATAATTTTGCCCCCTGAGGAAATGTAGCTTTGTCTAAGGACATTTTTCATTTGTTAAGCTGTACTGGCCTCCACTGGACAGACGCTAAGGATATCTTAGATACACCTGAACAGTCTGTCACACAGAGAACAGCCACCCACAACAAAGAATTCTCTAGTTTCAAATGTCAGTAGTGCCAAAGCTGAGAAAATATGAGTTATAGTAATAGATTTAAAATTTGTATGCGTACATGTGTATATGTATATATAATGAAAAACTATATTTAATGATAATTATTGATTATAAAACAGTATATATGGAAATTCAAAAACATGTTTGATTTCTTTCTAATGCTCTGCAGTAACACTTTCCTTTGGAAGAACTTTCCATATTCTGTTCTAGCAACTGCTGGATACCCCACTATCATAATTTTATGTTTTTTTTTCCAGATTTTTGAAATAGTGTTTCGTTCTATAGCCTAAAACTCACCATCATCCTGCCTCAGCCTCCTGAGCGCTTGGCTGACAGGTGTGTACCACCATGCCTGTCTGTTTCATATTTAGTTTATCTTTATTTCTTTTCTGTGCAATTCATCGACATGCAATTCATCGACATGCAATTATAGTCCAAAGGCATATTCCCTATCTGTACAATCAAACTCTCCTCATCTCCAAGATAAAGTAACCTTTGTGTAGTGTTTTCTAAGCAATCCCCTCCAAGTTTACCTATTTAACTACTTTCGACTTAATTTGGAGTGCTTTATTAGCAAACAGTGTAAGACAAAGTAGCTGGTATAATACAGAGTGATGTTTAAATTAGTTTACAATTTGCTTGGTCTCATCGAGAAGTGCACTGAACAAAGCCATTCAGAAATGTCAGCTGTGTTCCTAACCACTGTAACAAATTGTCGTCTGAACGCTGCACACCTAATGACTTCAAATTAGCTTCACTGCGATATCGCCTGACAGTTCGTTACGACTGTTAGCAACATAGCTGGCGTATCATGACCAATAAATTGGTTTCAGTGTGGGCTGGGAAAAGGACTTCCATCAATTTGATTAAAGAAATTACTGTAGCATTCAAAGCATAAAGACAAACTAGTTTAAGGAGACAGAAATAAGTTAACTGTACATAGCTCCATCATTCCATTCAAAACCTGGTTTATAAGCTAGATGAAAAGAAAAAAAATTGAAGTTCAAAGAAATGAAAAAATAATTCAAGGAGAATGCTACCACGTTCAAAACTTGCAATCAGCTACACATTTATTGACATTATAAGACGAGGCAAGATCTAAAAGTAAGAATTTTTAAAATGACCAAATTAACATATGAAAAGATTTAGCCGCTCTGCTTCATATTTATTTTCATACTTCAGTTATAAATTCATGATAATATCTCGTGTAAGCCAAAGCAAAGTTTATGATTAGGAAAAGGAAGACCAACTCATCATAAATTCCCCCATCGACAACCAATCAGGTTGTCGTTCAAAGGAAAGGGGCTGAATTAGTCTATCACTGGATGGTAACATTTTTCAATGAAAAGGAAAAGGAGAGAAATTTCCTTAGCAAAGTAAAGAAATTTAAAAGTGATAAAGACATGCTTTTAAAAATTATATTTTCTATAAGTTATATCAGCAAATAGAGCTTTCATACGCGAAGAAACTGGTTACAAGGAGAGTTCAAGGTGGTATGACCTGTAGAAGTGATGATCCTATAAAGCTCTGAACTAGTGTCATAAACAGCAGCCATGAAGGTTCAAAATCATCCTGAGAATATTCTGAATTTTCCCAAATCTCCATGTAAGGTCATTTGAGCCCTTTGAATCTTCTTTTACTTTTTATTCTTTTTTTCTAGAAAATTTACCTGGAATATGCTTGGCCCATCCTATGATGACAACCAGCTCTCGATCAGCCAAGTCACAGAGTGTGGTGAGGGCTTTGATGTCACTGTCGGGGACGGTGGGGTCGGGCATGGCATAGATCTTCTCCGGTTCAGCCACCAACAAATGTGAGACAATCTTGTTATCTGTGGGATCAGACCAGAACACTGCCAGATCACTAACGGTATCACTCTCTTTGACTAACCCATAGGTATTTTGAGTTTTGAGACTATAATTCACGTCGCCTACGATAAGCCCCAGATATCCCATTGCTGGATCAATAGACGTGTCTTAAATAGTGAACAGGAAAAACAGTAAGAAATAAGCCACCGCTATCCCAGAGAACTCAACCCTTTCTCCTTTGCTTCAACCTGCTTTGCCCAGAAAGAAGCATCTATGCAGCCTGCGGTGAAAATGCTTATAGCAAACAGAGAAGAGAGTTAGATGCTTTCTGGGCTTGCTGTGTGATTCTTAAGTGGGACGTGGGGAGGAAGATTAAACAGCATAAAACCCCACAGAAAGCCACTGAAATAGACACTAAAGCAGAAAGCAAACAACCACACATGCCCTGGTCTTAATGGGCATGAAAGTCATTAATTGTCTTAATTCCTTGAAGGAAGAGCAAAGGTCAGACCGCTTCTGCCTGTGTGAATTACTGACTGTATAACTCTCTCTCTCTCTCTCTCTCTCTCTCTCTCTCTTACACACACACACACACACACACACACACACACTAGGAGGGAATAGCTTTCCTTTTCCCCTCCCCACATACCCAGCCAACCTTCCAAACACAGCAGTGTCTGCTTCCATCAAAAGGTACCACTTATATGTTACAGTTTTTTTTCTCTCTCTTTCTCTCTCTTCGGATCACCTGATTCTTTAATCCTCTATTTTCATCTGCTGTCCTGAGCTCATTCTCTGGTTCAGATTTATCCGTCTGAAATTTGTGATGTATGTTTTAGAAATCCTTTATAAAGTAAACACTAGCGAAGAATGGAAAACGTATTGTGGAATGTATTTTACTGCTCAGGGGCATTTGAGAGTTTATGGAAGGGCCGTAAAGACTGGTAAGAGAATGGTTTTCCTTATTGGCCCGATTTTTCAATTTCTTTGTGGAGGTTTCGATTTTATACTTTCTTCTAAATGGGGAGACACCGGTGGGTAAGAATAAACTCATATATTGAAATGTTCTGTCATTCTAGGACACTAAATGAAGTCTTAGGTTTAACTCAGCTTTCCACACTATTTGCCTCTCACTAAGTATGTCTTAAGTCCATAGGACACGTCTCTGAAAATGCAATGTTTCATTCTTTTAGCCTCCCAAGGAAAACACAAGGAGACTTAACAAGACATAACTGGCACCGTTTGCAGTTCTATTTGTAAAACTTAGTACCATGAATTACACTTGTTCATTGACATTAATATCGATGGTCTCTCAACTAAATATACAGATTTGAAAGTATGCCTTCTGAAGAAACTTTATAATGATATAGATTTTTTAATATATAAGATCTGTAGGGAAATGCTATATGCTTCTTCTGCATACCAAAGAAACAAAATTTTGTATTTATAATTATTCTTAGAAAAGTTTTAACCTTCCTTGCTCTGACAATACAATGAATCTGTCACTAGTGTCTCTTGATTCGAAGAAAATGCATCGGTAAAGTCACAGGAATGTAACCAAGCGTTTTCATGATTCTACTGTTTTGTTTGTTTCCTGTGAAGAAAAAAAAATTCACCTGCTTCACCCAGGTGCCCCCCTGCTCGACTTTCGGGGTCAGGACAATTCCTGGAAGCTCAGGCATCCTATCATTCAGACAATGAAATGGCCAGCAGCATTGTTTCTAGGTAAATCTTATTTAATGTTTCCCTAATTAGAATCAATCGAACCCAGTTTTCATCCTTAGGCCTTTGGAGCACACAAAGCAGCTGGGGTGTTGAAATCTCCCCAGCTGAGCCCATTCAGTCTCCTGACGCTTATCTGACAGGATCTGAAAATTAAGTTTTATAAATGTTTGTTACAAAAACATGGTAATTGGATGGACTAAGAAAAATTAACACAGAGGCCTTTAGATAATGAGCAATGGTTTATTAACAGTCTCCTTTATCTCAGACAAATGGAGCTCTCTGAAATAACCATAATCTTCTTAAAGGTACTTGATGAGCTACTTCCCAATTTTTTTAGTCTTACACAGAAAACGATAGATGTTCTCAGATCATGTGGACTTATAAATGGGCTACAGCTCATTTTTCCTTCCGCAGAGGACAGCATCCATGGTCTCAGTCAATGTGGGCATAAAATAAATGGGAAGTGGGCAGGCTGCGTATTATTGAATCAAGGAATGCTAAACCTCTAATGAAATTAAGCATTAGTGTTTGTTGCGTTTTATTGTATTATCAGAAAGTTTTTTATTATAATGTGCAAAATCTGTTTAATGCAGCCCTCGATGGTGTCTGCGGAATGCCAGGCAGCTTTGGTGGGCTGAAGGGAGATGCCAGATTGGACAATTGAAGGTGTAATCAACATAATGTTTTCTGGAAAGGAAAAAGGAAACTATGCCATATGTTCACTTAAGCTTTAATTTTATGTAAAACGAGTTGTTTTTCCTTTGACATAGCTAAAATGTCCTTTCATTTACAGTTCAGAGCCTGCTTTATTTATTTAACAGAGCCCCATATGCTCGTACTGAGGATGCACAGTGCTGACCCCACCTGGACATCCTGAATTAGAAGTGGGCACTTGAATGCAGACCAAAAACTCCCTGGCATTTTCTAGAACTCCCCTGCCTTTTCTTGAATTCCCCTGTAAGCAACTTCCTCTGAGGAGTGCGGCTGTGTCTTGTAGGAGAGCTGAATGTGAGCCTTCCTTCCTGGCTTCGTAAAACCATAGGCTCTTTAAAACCAACCACCAACCTATGCCAGTTACAGGAGGGTCCACTGTTGCTTCAGTCTAAGAGCAGCTAGTTTGTTAACCTCTGAGAGCTCCAAATTAATGAAGCCACTAATGAATTCCCACTGGGAAGTTCAACAGCCAAACTCATTTCTTAGTGAAAACTACAAAATTCGCTTCCTTGTGAAATCTGAAACTGAGGGCTCCAATGAACGAATGATTGAGCACCATGTAGTTCATTTGATATACTTCTGCAAATAACGGTGCCCAGAAATGTGAAATTCACACTCTCTAAGCCGAACACTAAGATGTGTGAGCTTCCACGGAATGAATCAGTCCAGAAGGGGAGAGGAGAAAAAGGAAGAGATATTCTTAAAAGAGACAATAGAAAAAAGAAGATCATTAACTGAGTACACATTGCTTTTCACAGATAATCTTGGGAAGAGGAGTTTCCAGAGTGGAGTGGGTAGGGAAGGGCATTCCAACCCTGGTGGACGAGAGCCAGTTGGGAGGGCTGAATGTTCTGGAAGATCAGGCGCATCTGGGATACTTACATGGCTTTTTGGCTGGCTGAACCAGCTGAGGGTTCAGGTAGGGGCTGTTCTCAGCATCTATTCGACGCTTGTATTTCTGCCGACCTCCGCGTACTCTGTCAAGGCGCACCCCTGTGGGCAAACACAGGCACAGAACAATCAAATACACTGCCAGGATCCCTCAGGAGCACTAAGGAGAAAGACAGCAGAGCTCCGAATAGCCCAGGGGTGGTGGCTGGAACAAACTTGTCAGTTCTTGGAAACTACATGTATCAATGGATAGCAGAATTTAAAAACAGATCTGTTCTGCAATACCATCCAAACAACCATTTGATCATCAAGGAAAAGGCACCCTCCATGGGAATTAACACAAAGACATTTTTTGTTATTGTTCTAGTATCATTTCTCAGGAAAAAGACATTGGCTTTTTAATCCTCTTTTTCTGCCACCCCTGAGAGCTGTGTGTGTGCAATCTGGTAAACTGAGGTACCAAGAAAGAGCTTCCCCTCCTCTGGTAAACCACTGGACCCAGCATGGACCTGAGGGTCTGAGTGCAATAAAGAACACCTTTGTGCTGTGGGCTGGAATGACTCTCTTCAAGATCCAGTCTTGATAGATGTAAAGATAACTCCATAATAACATGTCAATATGTCACCTAAGGGGAGTGTTATTTACAATTTAATCCACTCCTGCATTTTTTATCCTTTATGGGAAAACAGAGTAGGCTGGGTTTCAACTGGATAAAAAGTGTTTTCCAGAAAAGAGTTAAGAGGCTACGATGCTGGAGAAAGGTGAATGGTGAAAGCTGAGCCTGGAAGTTGGTGGAACCTGACTGTCAGGAGCAGAAGAAGGCTTTCCCAAGTACTGATGGCTAGCAGCAAGCGTCAGAGATATTCCTGGCAGGAAATTCAAATGATTAAAGTGGGGGCAGGCAAAATGGAAGAAAAGAGTTAAACAATACAGAAAACTCGTGTTTCTATGGGGGAAGTGATTGGGAAAACCTTGTGAATGGTCCAGTTTCCATTCTGCTGTTGTGAAGGTCAGGATAGGGCCATCAAGAGCTTTATCAAGCCCAGGAGGAGGAAGACTGTCTGTGGAATTGGGTTGAAACAATGTAACCGTGTAGCAAGGTTTACAACTAACATCAACCAAGTTACACACATGTCTATGTCAAGGGATTTTTTTTTCATTGCATTTAAACTACAGATTCTACAGATTCAGTTTAGCAGAACCATCATCATTATTATGTTACTGTAAGGACTCCTGCGCTATTAATATTTAAAAAGACTCTGAGACACTAAGAGGGCTGCATATAGCATATGCCATTTAAAAAAATCAAAGAATGCAGATTTAATATCCATTAATATCATGTGGAACATGTGACTTGCAGGTTATCAGAGTTACACGAATCGGTTTGGTAAAGACTAATACATTTCCCCAGAAACACCTAAGGGGAATATATTATTCAAATGTTAAGGATTATTAGGGATTCAAGATATAAAGTAAACTCATTTTTCATCCCCTTTTAAGAAGACTACTTAAAGAGCTGATAGTATTTGAGAGCAACAGACAAGCAGACACTTGGTTCTAGACAAAACCCGAAGTGGAGACCAAAGGAATAGAAAACCAGTATCAAAACCAAGACATAGTATGTGCTATTTCTTCTATTTGCAGAATCACCTTCTTTAAGTATTTTGGGGAAAAATGCCATTAGTATGCATTTTCATTTTAACTTTGGAAACTGACTTACAGAAATATTCAAATTGCTTCATCTTTACTCCATACAAATCTTTTACAGTCTCTATTTCCATCTCTCCCTGTGTGAGGAGACGATTAACTGTCTATCCCTACATCTGCACAGCGGGCCGGCCTTTCCCATCCATCCATCATCTCACTTACAGATCTGTCCAGTTCCTAAATATTCAAGGAGTTTTACATACACCAGGATTTTATTTCCAGAAATAAAAATCAATTGGACAAAACATTCTTTTATGATGTGTCATTTTATTTATATGATATGCAGTAGCAAAATAAGACTAGGAATTGATGCTCATAAAATATCAGATTCATAATTCTATAGTAAATGTTGACAGAACTCAATAAGCAGGAAGTGTTTCTGCCAAGTTTGGATGACAATTGATGGCCAAAGTTTCGAAAGTCAGTTGCTGCTTCAAAAGATCATAATAACGGATACCTGTGGAAATGTCATTTCCTATCAAGTGCACTGATATACTGAACATTACAAATATTTCAAATCAAGTGAAAATATTTACTACTGCTTTGAACCTCTTTTCTAAGTCTGGGAAAACTCATCATGTGTGTATTCTCCACCGTGATGAGTGCTATCATACTTCCTATTTCATGTACAGTGGAAAAGACGAAATCTAAAATCCTACTTACACATAGCTGTGAATATTTCTACACCCCCGAGGCTATTCATCAATAGATTTCATTACATTGGGAGAGAAACAATTCAGAAAATAAAACAAAACAGTATCTCTCCCCTCTGGATATTCTTATAAATATTTAGAAAACAATAGCCACATAACTTTAAAAGTTAAACTGACCTACCTTTAAACACATGGAAATAGCTTCTTTGTTTTTGTATCATCGATAGACAGGTGTATTCATTGGAGTGATAATATATACACTTAATCTTTTGATGTGTGTTTACAAGTAATATGTTTGTACACGTGTGTGTGTGTGTGTGTGCCTCTGGAGGTCAGAGGTTGATATCATGGGTCTTCCTCGGGTGTCCTCTATGCTGTTTTTTTTGAGACTGGGTCTCTCACTGAACCTAAAGTGCACTGACTCACCTACACTAGCCACCCCATAAGCCCCAGGGATTCCCTTTTCCTCCAACCCAGTGCTGGGATTGGAGGCTCACATGGCCTCACCCAGCTTTTACATAGGTGGTGGGGATTTGAACTCATGTCCTCTTGCCATGCTAACTTACCAACTGAACCATCTGCCTAACCCCTCAAAGCCATTTTAACAGAAGCCGACAACACTATTCGTCCTCAGGACTTGTGAAAACAAATGGGCCATAACCAAACACCAATCTAATGCATATTTCCACTGACAATAATCAAGCCTGTCTCTTTACACCTTTACAATCTCAAACAAGCCACTTCTGCTGGGATTCTCCTTGCAAAGTGCTTTTGAAAAGTTTACCAATGAGAGGTTTTTTTTTCTCAGGAAATAAGGTAGGCACAATTGTGTGATATTTCACAGGATTAAAGTACATGAAGGTGGGCGAATTTTGTACTCATGTGGAGACTGTGGTTATCTGTTTAAAAATGAAAAAAAAAAAAAAAGGACTTTAATAGTCGGCATTCCATACCTAACAGATTTGCTTCTTCTCCAGACACTGCATATGCCTTCATTGCCACAAGGGAATTACAAATCTTAGGCACTGTCAAAATTATAAAATTGAGAAAGCAAGAATAGGGGAAGGAGAAAAAAAATGCTGTGAGGCAAATAAACAAGAACAGAGGTAAAAGAGTTCAGCTCAAGGTCTCCTTGGGTCAGCTCGTTTGAAGCCAACATTTTATGCCCAAATGCAAATTTTTTCTATTATATCGTCCACAGTCAAAAGTATTTTTCATATTTTTAATGGTGCAGATTCAGAGGAATTTCACTGGATAATAGCAACAACAATAAAAGCTCTCCTTCAGGGAATTAGCCAAAGATATCTTTTCCTAATTTAAAGATAAGACATGTGTGATGTTGTTCCCAAGCAGAAGTTTGTGAAGATATTAATGGTAAAATGCCTGGGAAATTGTCACAATACAAAGGAGGAATTTTGAAAATATAGATAGTGGATACTAAATGATCAGTTATGGTGGTCGAATGCCATCAGACACAGACTACAATGGAGTGGAAAGGGGCAGAGGCAGTCTGGAGAGGAGACCTCTGAAGCAATGAGCCCAGGAGGAACACCGCCTTTGTCTGCACTCTTGGACTCTCCATGCTGTGGTGCCGTTAGGAAGAGAAGTAATGGCACCCTTGAATCCACGCACAAGTGATGTCTGAGGGAACCATCATAGAGGACCGAGAAAATCCCTGTGAGAGCCGCAGGCAGAGACGGGGACTTATTAGTAGAATTGGACTCAGCAGCCTCTGATGGGAGGTTCTCCTTCAGGACAAAATCCAGAGAAGGTTTGCATATTTATAGGCTAAATGAGTGGCGATTATTTGTCTATTCACACGTATGCTCTGGGGAGAATCTAACCATATTAAATTCTTAAGGATCATATAAGAGAATGAAAAGCCAAGCAAAACCCTCTAGATGTTTCCCCTAACAACCGATGTTCCTTCTCCAAATAGACAACAAGATTGTTTAATATGGCTTGGGGGTTTAGGTTCTTTCTTAGTTGTCAACAGACGCTGCCTCCTCGTGTCTGTCTTTCTAACAATGTCTATGATGGTAATTGAATGAGCCAGTGGGTGACTGCAATGTCCAGAAATAAATCAGAATCTGGAGACAGAGGCAACCACAAGCAGAAACTGGGTCCTGGGGACACAATACTAACAACGCTGGTGAGCTGATCTCGTGTCCTGGCATGCATAATCCTCAGAGCCACCCTGTGAGGCAGGTGTCATTCCTATGCCATTTTCCAGACAGGAAGTGTGGGTCTAGACCAAGGCCATCCCAGGAAGGGGAGATGGAGAGAATAGCTATCTAGAAAGACTGTGGGGGTTCCAATGTGAAATGTCCCCCATAGCCTCATGTGTCTATGACTAAGCTTCATTCTTCAATGCCCAGTTGGTGCAGGCTTGGGCAGCAGAGCCTTGCTGGGGATGTGTGTCACTGGGGTGGAGCTGGAGGATTATTGGCCCAGCCTTCCTGCTCGCCCTTACTGCTCAGCTCAGCACCTGATGTATGAAGGTGTGAGCCAGTCACCTGAATGACCATGCTTTCTCCAACATAATGAAATGTCCCCCTTGAATATATGAGCCTGGAATAAACTCTTCTTTCCCATCAGCTGCTTTCAGTCAGATGTTTTGTCTCAGCAATGAGAAGATAGTTGCTACAAAGACAAAACCATTTTCTGACCCTTCTGCCTTCTGCGATTTCCTACTGCACCAACACAACTAGCAAAAACCAGCTTCTGAAGTCAACGACATTGACACACAAAAGGCAGGCAGGTGACCAGGCAGAAGAGGAAAGAGGAATTTTCCTATTCATCTGTGGCTTTGTGTCCAGGATGAAGATGGGTGACTTCCCCTGCACACTCTGCATCTATGGGACACTGCACAAAGCCAGCAATGACAAAAAGCTTCAATTCCCTCTACTTTTCTACTGAGGCAAAGGGCAGAGATATACAATTCCTTATTTTTGGTTCCTCCTTGAAATAACACTTCAAATTAGACCTGCATGTTCTACCTGAGCCAATAAAGCCAGGCAGATGCCCCTGAATCTTACACCCCTAAGGGGGAACTTTAAGGCCCATTTTCCTTTGAACCCTCTTGGTCAAAGATTACAGTTACTTAGCCCAGAGTATCAGGGCCACAATATGGCAGTTTTAGAAAGTGCTTGGTTGTGGGTGGAAATACTAGAAAGTCTGGTGATATAAAGTAGGATAATCTCACAGAAAGAAAAAAAAATGCAGATCCATTAGGTGGGCTGTTTCAGAAAAAAAAAAGCTGAGACCTTACTCACTACAGGAGATAAAAGCCATGACTCACATTAAAGCTTCCTTGCTCTGCAGATGAATGAACAATTAGGAAGGAAGTCTTTCCTTTTGGTCACTTGATAGCTATCTGGACTATTAAACATGGAAGCCTTGCATAGCAATCACTAAGATTCCTTTGCAGAATTAAGCTGCATCCAGGATGCACACAGAACCAAACCTCAAAAAAAAGGTCTTTCTTATATATATATATTTTTTAAATTTCTCACTTCAAGGTGTGACTGGCTATTCTTGGCTGGTTCCAGAGTTCGTGCATTACATTTATAATCTGCAATGGAGTCAAATTGGAAAAGACAGAAATTTGAAATAACCATAAACAAAATGTTTTGCTGGGGATTTTTTTTTCCCCACAGAGGTAAAGTTGCTTTATCTAGAGCATGGAGCCCTAATCTATGACATACGCAAGTACAAATTAGGTCATCTGCAACAGGTGACAAGTTTTAATTGAATGTCTTCTGTCTGCAATTGTGACAAAGGTGAATGGAAGTAAATGAGTCTGGCAAGACAGCCCTGAGCCTTACAATACCCAATATCTCATTATTTTTAAACAGCTATCTATAAACTAATGCTGACAAGCCTTGAACCTTTTATTTCTGCTCAAGATGAGGTTGCTGTGAATGGGGGAAAAAAGAAAAGGAAAGAAGAAAAGGGGATCCAGAACATTACATTAAACATGCAATACCTACCATTAACACTTCCCCAGTGTAATTAAAGGAAATCTCCTATTCAAAAGACACGATTTCTTACTCTGCTTGCTGTCAGAGGGAGAGAGAGGAGAGAGAGAGCACACACTCATACACGTTTGTCGTACACTTGCTAAACATAGGGACTGTCCTTAAAGAAGAAAAGAACCTTCCTCTCCTTCCATTTCTTTCCTATTACAAATTTTGCAAACTATTTAAAATGGTATTATTACGGCTATGTGGAGTATATTTTGTATTGTTACTATTTAATCCTGGTGGCTCTCGATGCTCTTTAGAAACCGCTGTCTTATGCCAATAAAGTTATGAATTCATAGGTGCAGGCACAAATTATGGTAGATTCCATCAACATTATGACCAGTAATTCAGCTAATTCACGATTCAATATAATAACGGAACAATAAGCCTTTAATAGTGCAGAGTACCCCATGAGGCTCTCTGGAGATAGAGAAGCAAAAAAATGTCATTTGTGTTGAATGTAATTCCCATAAATATATATCAAATATGAAATCAACCAAACTGGTTTATGAGTTGCTGAATTCATTTCGTGAGGAGGTATATGGTAGGATCTAATTTTAAATCAACAACATAAAGGAGACATACATTTCAAAGATAATATAGTTGTAAGGTCATAGAGAAAGCCGTCCTACGTGTGTAGGTCTCATCATGTTTAAATCTAGGTGACATGGGGAACCTAGAAAGGGACCATGAAGCTCAAAGAGAAACTCAAGGAAATTCTCAAAAAGGGAAAAACTTTCAATCTTAGATAGTTTATAATTCACAATAAAGTTACATTAGTAGATTCCAATAAAGCATTAGTAGAGAACCCATTATAAGGCACCAAAGAAACTTATGGTGGTACAAAGTGAATTCCAGGTCAGCCTGGGCTAAAACAAGACCCTACCTCAACCCCCCTAAACCCCCCAAAAATATGGTGTTTGATTATACTTCTCTGGGCATTATTATAATTTTACAAAGTTGAGATTCAAAAGAAAACAGCTCTGTTACAAAGAATATCATGGGGGCTGGAGAGATGGCTCAGCGGTTAAGGCGCTTGCCCACAAAGCCTAATGACCAGGGTTCCATTCCCAAAACACATGGAAACCCAAATGTTCAAAGTGACTGATGCATCAGGAGTCCATTTGCAGCAGGAAGAAGCCCTGGCATGTGTCCATTCTCTATCTGTCTTTCTCTCTCTGCTTGCAAATAAATAAATAAAAGAGTAATTTTAAAAAAAAGAATATCAAGGAACATTATGTGTTCCTGGGTTAGGTGTAAAGAAAAAAAAAACACAATGATACCAAGCACACAAAATATGTAGAAAAATCAGTTCAATAGCTATGAAATGTAAATATAAATTAATATATTCATGTCCAAATCTCATACAAGTGAAAGACTGTTTATAGCACAGTGACATATTTCCTATTTCTTGTAACACTGACAGCAATAAGTTTAATACAATAATAACAGTAATAATAACAACTCACAGAATCTCTCGGGGATACTGTGTAAACACGGCACAAACATTATTTAGTGAAAATCCAATACTGTGTAAAAATGAACTAAATGTGAAGTTAAATACGCTGGCTTCCAAGTTGCTGGTTGTGACACACACAAAGCTGCCTTGTCTTAATGGAAGGAAGACAGTGGAATCCAATGATCCCATTGCTATGTTTTTAATGGAAGAAACAAGTTGTAATGAAGGAACATTATAAAGGAGCTAGAGAGATACTTTATAGTCTGATATAAAGACATCAGTGGTTTCCAATGGACTGTCCATAGATACTAACCCTTAACTTTCATTCATTTACTAATGGTGCTGTTAGATATGACCGAGAGAAGTTCCTGAAGAAAGGGGAAAGACAGACAGGCGAGGTTATAAAAGGCTTAAGATCTGTAGAAAGTTGAGAAGCAAAGCAGACAGGAAATGAAGCACAGTCCTTGCTGGAGGTAAGATGCCCAAAATAGGGCATTACCTCTGAAGGAATATTTGAAGCCATCTTAATACAGTTTTTCTTTCCCAAAGCTGACCGATTAGATATTGAGGATTTTAAGAACCTATGGGAAAAACTGAGGCAGAGGTAGGGGTGCCATGAACAAAAGTAGCACACATATACAACATAGTTTATGAAACTAAAGACAACACAAAAAGACCATCCATGATATACACTAAATAAGTAACGTTTCCTATGTATTCATTTCTATGTACTGTCTCCTAATCTCTTGAATAGTTTCAAAATATATATTCTACTGGTTTTATCAAATTTACAATAAATTCAGTTTGTTCTGATGTAGACATTATGCATATGAAGACATTATTTTCAGGTTGGAGAAAGGACTCAGCAGTTAAAGGCACTTGCCTGCAAAACCACTTGCCCAGGTTTAATTCCTCAATACCCAAGCAAAGCCCAGTGCATAGAAGGTGGCACATAGATCTGGAATTCACTTTCAATAAAAGAATTCCTGGCATGCCCAGTAATTATTTATTCTCTCTCTCTCTCTCTCTCTCTCTCTCTCTCTCTCTCTCTTTCTCTCTCCCCTTGCAAAAATAATATTTAAGCAAAAGAGATATTATTTCATTATATCTGGTTTTCAAGCTAAATGAGTAGCTAAATCTTAATAAGGAGATATGATAGTTCAAGTTTAATTGATAAATTTTTCTCTAAATTTTCTCTTAAGGATAATCAGAAGTTCAAGGCCAGCTCAGGATACATAATAAAACCTGTCAGAAAGAGAGAAGAAACAGGAAGAAAGAAAGAGAAGGGGGGAGGAAAGAATGAAGGATAAAGTTTTTTTTTTAAACACAATTATGTGAATTTATTAACAAATAGCACAACATGCCTCTATAATTTATTTTTCTTTTTACTGGTTTTCACTTTTACATTTTATTTCATCAGAATTTTTTAAATTCAAAAAGAGAATCTAGTAATAAATTATAAGTTTTCGATGCTTGTGTATATCACTTATGAAGAAGGCAGCGTTGTTTTGCTTATATTTCTTTTCTTATTGAAAAGTTTTCTACACGTACAATCCCATGCCCATACTTCTGCAAGCATAAATCTCATAAATACACAAATATACGAGAAAAACAAAACATGTCAAAGTAGAAGAAGGACTGTGGAGGGGACAGGAAGGGGACAAGAGAAGGTAATTAATAGGATGCAATTATGATCAAAATGTACTATGCACGCATATAAGCAAACTGTTTTTGAGTATTCTGGTAGGAAGGTCCCTGGCCTGTATTTCAAATGAGTGATGGATATGGGAAAGAAACTGAAAATATGGCGTTTCTAGATGCTGAACATCTTGGAGCTTGGCTAAGGAAAACCTTTCTGTTTCCTGACAGGCTTCTGAGGTTGTTACAGGTGAGCTTTGTTGGGTGATACCTGCCTGGCTACTCAACATGGGTGGAGGGTAGCCTTTAAATCCCAGGAAGCAAGGAGCAAACAAATGCACTTCTCTGATCACTAAGAAGCTTTAAGCTAGATGTGGGGAGTAAATGTCCAACTGTTGTTACTAATACATGTGGGAAGAGGCAAACTTTTCCTGGAAAATCTTACAGTTTTACACACACACACACACACACACACACACACACACACACACACACACACAAATACAACTTTCCACAAGAAGTAGAAGGCAGAAAGCACAGTGAGAAATAGCACAAACATGACCAAATGATTTTGGTGAATGTTCTAACCACGTCTTCACAATCATAGAACACAATGAATACAATCCATGTTCACCAGATAGGAAAAACAAAAGTACTGAGAAAGTAGAAAAATAGATTTATGGCAGGCTCTGAGTCATTTACTAAGTATGAGATTTTTTTTTTAATTTTTATTTATTCATTTTCAGGCAGAGAGAGAGACAGAGAGAGAGAGAGAGAGAGAGAGAGAGAGAGAGAGAGAGAGAGAGAGCACCAGGGCCACCACCTTGTGGGTTTGGCTCATGTGGGCATTGGGGAATTGAACCCAGGGTCTTAGGCACTGGAGGCAAGTGTCTTAACCGCTGAGCCATCTCTCCAGCCCTAAGTATGAGATTTTTGTTTGCTTATTTTTCTTCAGGGATTTCTAACCCTGGAATCTATATGCGTGGGAAAAGATAAGGACCTCTTGTCAATTATTTCCATAATTCTTGTTTGATCTGCTTTTCTTAATGTGCCAGCAGGTTACAACATTAAAAAGGCATAGGATAGGGGCTGGAGAGATGGCTCAGGGGTTAAGGTGCTTACCTGCAAAGCACACATAAAGTCAGATGCACAAAGTGGCACATGCATCTGGAGTTCATTTGCAGTGGCTGGAGGCCCTGGCACACTCATTTCCCTGTCTGTCTCTCTTCTCTCTATCTCTGCTTGCAAATATATAAATAAAATAAAAATGCATGGTGGAGCTTGCCTTTAATCCCAGTGCTAGGGAGGCAGAGGTAGAAGGATCACTGTGAGTTCAAGGCCATCCTGGGACAACAGAGGGGGCCTAGAGTGAGACCCTGTCTTGAAAAGGAAAAATAAAAAGGGCTGGGAAACTTGATGTCCACAAAACACAATGATGCACAGGGGAAAGCAGTCGACTGGAAGGCAGGATCTCAAATTTCTATGTTTTCAGTACTCATCCAGGCGATGAGAAAGGAAACAGCATTTGAATTGCTGAGAAGATCTCAGTTAGATATTAAGAAGAACTGACATATGAGAATTCAATTTAGATATTGAGTGCTGAGCAGGAGAGACCTTAGCTCACTGCACGTGGGAAATTTGACAAATGAAGAGAAACATCCTCTTCCCGAGACATTTTCATTGCCTTCCTGCCTGGAAGCCCATGAATGAGTTTGATCACGTGGTAAGCTCTCTTCCAGGCCTAAAAGTCTATGAATGAAACACTTAAAAAGATGGAAGTGACCCACAGACTCGGCGTCTGACAGCTGTATCGACAGTGAGGCCATCAGCAGACTCAGAATCTTAAATCAGAGAATGGCAGCATGAAATAGGGGGCAATAGTGAGCCAGAGAGCAGAAGGTGGCATGCTGGGACAGGTGTCAGTGACCCCCTCCCTTTGACCTTGACCAAATGCATTTCCTTTTGTTTTTTTTTTATAAAGCAAATAAAGTGGCTATATTCGAAAATGTGTCTAACTTACTACTGCATTAGGGAAAGATCAATATGTTGAGTCATTGAGGAGATTGAAGTATGAGCAATGATCAACATCCTCAAATTTGCTGAAATTTGACAACACAAAGACCAATCTATGGATAATATGACTGAATGGTGGATACTTTGAAAGTAACCAATGGGTACAGAGTGGCTTCTCTGTCACTTAACTAAACTGTACCTAGAATCTCAAAGAGCAGAAAGCATTTGCTAGATGTGAACATATTTCATCAAATATGTCATGGTGATGAAGGCTGAACTTCTACGACATTCACTGTCCCTTTTTCAAAAAGGATGTGCATTGATATACACATGGACACTTATAGTAGCTCCTCCTTATGTTCCAAGATCCTTGATGGAGGTTTGAACCGCAACTCTGTAGGTACTATGCTTTTTCCTAGATACGCCCACAATCATAGACATAAATGTATGGCCTTTTCCACTCATTATATATGGTGGTTCTAATTTTCAGTAGGAGGAATGGGGGCAAAACAAGTATGATTTTTTTTCTTCTTCACGATTTCATGGATAGAGGATTTATTCTTCCTGTAAATCTTAGAAAGCTCAGCCAGATTTTTCTCCCATTAATCAAGAACTTGTACTTTTTCACTCAGAGGAACTTCAGCACTAACACTGGGATCTTGTGATAGGCCCCCCAAAGACCTGCCCAGACAAATAGTCATTGACAGGTGTATAGTCTCAACAAGAGAAAAGGAATAATTCACACTTGGAAAGAAGGAGCAAGATAGCCTGCAATTGCATCATGCTACTCTAAATGAACAAAAATTTAGAATGTACCAGTTGTTCATTTCTGGAATTTTCGAATTAATATTTTCATACGACAGTGATGAAACAGTTGGAAGAAAATCCTCAGGTAAGGTAGATGATGGTATACACACAGGAGATACTTGTGCGCTATTTCAATCAATTAGATATTATTTAATTTCTATTTTTATGAAAATTATTAGGGCCTGATCACGTGATTCTATGAGAATCATCTGTGTGCAATATTTTTTCCCTCCAAAGCAAATCCATCTAATTTGGATTTATGTTAACACGTGTTATGTGCTACAGTTTCAAACAGCTAGAGGACCACGTTCCTAATGTAAGTGAATGAAATGGACTCTGTATAAGAGAGAGAAAGAGAGAGAAATGCGCCCTATAATAGTACCTAGTGCAATCAGCCACTGCCTTGTGGGATAGGTAGACCAGATAAATTGTGACTATGATGTTATCAGAGCTTCTATTACCCAGAGGAACTAATAACTGGAGTTTTTATATAAAATCATTGAAGTGTAATAATTTATATAATTTTTTAGCTGATTCTGTGGTCCTCAGTCTATCAGGATGCCCCTTTATAACTTCTGGTGGTCACAGTAGTAGAGGACATCAACTGTTTCAAGTACCCGGATGGAAGACAAGTATGCCAGTTGTCTGGTGAAATGAATTCTCCTATAAATTGATTTAGAAATTGTCCTTTAATTTTACTTATTCTCTCATCATACAAAGGCACAAACTAACCTAGCTATTCTGTAAACTACCAACATGATATTTGAATGTTAAAATATTACTTAGAACATTTTGGGGTGTGATGATAAAGTTTATGGGTTTTCATTAGAAGTCAGTTCAAATAAGGGTATTAACCATACACACCCTGGACTATATCAGTCAGTTAAGAACACTGACATGTTTTGACCCAAACAAGTCCCCTTACAGAGAATCACTTGTGAATCATTGGTCTGGTCTCCATGGTTACTTACAGAGAACAAGAGCAAAAGCCTTCCTTGAAGACATCCATTATGACTGATAAGGGATTCATTGATGATTTCATCTTAGAAATCCATTGATAATGGATTCATTGATGATTTCATCTTTTGAAGGAACGTGTATCTATGCAGTGAAACACGTTGGAACCTGCAAGTTAGTTCCTGATGTCCCATTGCTGCCTGTCCACTGTCACCAGAACTGCACCAAATTAATCACTGCTGACAATCAGCTGGTGAAGAACATGCCGTGGTTGCCTGGCCCACTCTGTCCCCCCATCTTCCTGAATAACATGGAAGAGAAGGATGTTAAGGAGCAAAGAGGAAGCCCATGCTGAATGCCTTTGGGGGGAAATAGGAGTCAGGATTTGGAAGCTAAAGGGGCTTCCTGTGGCTTGATGGGTCAGGTTGCAAAGGGGCAAAAGGTATTTCTAGAATGCTTTCAATTGGCAGAATGCCATTATTATACAGGTGGAAAAATTAAGCCTTTGGATAGGGACCTAATATTCTGGATAGAAAGCTATAGGTCTTATACCCACATTGCATCAGTATCAATACAGTAGGGATTAGCAAGAAAAATAAGCATTTATTAGCAAATGGTAGGGGCCAAATGTGAACACCTGCTGATATATTTACTCATCTAGCCCCATGGACATGGATGTACAGATCTTGGGGAAAGACCTAATTTTCTTCCAAGAACACATTCAGGAGGTAATTTTTCTGAGTCTCTCATCAAGAAACTGGGGGAGACTCCCCTCAGAAGCCACAGTTCAGTGCCTAATCTGTCAAGAAAGCTGCTGAGAGCCTCTCAAGGGAGACCTCCCCTCCATCTACAGGGGCTTTGAGGCTGGCCTCACAACCCTCAGTGTCCCTGCTGGCCCCCCAAAATGAAAGACCATGAAATTGAACCCATCCAACCACATGGCAGATCAAGCAAGAGTAGTAATGAGGCCATCTAGGTGACTCAAGAGCACACTTGAATGTCATAATCACATTTCTGTCACAAGGTTGGGGCGGAAAAAAAAAAGCACAATACATAGATTTTTTTTTTTAAAGTTTTGGATCATCATGTCTTGGTTTACTCATGTTTTTAAAGTACATCCTGAAGGACACAGTCACACAGTCTTTGGGGACTGGAGGTGGAAATGAAAGCTATTCTCATCCTCTCTCTCCCTCTCATTTGCCCAAAAGATTTCTTTATATATGTATGAATAATTACAACAGGATAGATAGGAGCATCTCTTGCTAGAACTGTTTTCAGAAACCTATTTGCTGGTCTTTTTCAAATCTTTGTTCAAATTTTTTTAGAAGGTACCAGTTTTCAAATAATTTCTAAGTAGTGATTAAAAATAAACTTGTTTTAAAATTTTAAACGTCACTGCTACACTCGATTGGAAGTCAAGGAAAATACTGGTTACTTCTGCCTGGTGTTAACACAGATGGGCAAACAGAACTAGGCGATGGGATCCTTCATGCATCTCTCCATGGGCTTTGTCTTTTTATGGCTGAGGCTATGACTGAAGAAAAAGGAGTGTGAGCATCAGTTTATCCTATACATCCTGATCAAAGGACCCAGAACCCATAGTAAGAAATATTTATAAATAAGGGTGACTAGGTCTTAAATATGAGTTCATTCATTCATCGACATGCACTCAAGCTGAAACTGAGTTACATAAGAATGGTAGTGTGGTGGTGTGAATGAATGAAATGTCCCCTTAGCCTCATGTGTTTTGAATACTTGGTTACCAGCTGGTGGCAATCAGGGAAAGTGATGAAGCCTTTCTGGAGGAGGTGTGTTATTGAGGATTGACCTTGAGGTTTTCAGTCCAGCCTCCTGGGTGTTCAGAACTAACTCAGGCAGACTAGTTCCTTCCTCTGCTTCTGTCACAAGATGTGACACTCAGTCATCTGCTCTGTCATGTTTGCCATGATGAAAATTTCCCTTAAAACTGTATGGGGAATAACCATGTCCTTCCCATAAGCTGCTTCTGGCCAGGTGTTTTGTCTCAGCTACAAGAAGGTAATTGCTAAGTCAGGGTAAGCAATGGAAGATTTTCTTTTAATTACAGAAAATACTTGTTGGTATTTTTATGCTCTGTGGTGATTATAGGTTTTAGTTTTCAATGATGAGATATAAAGAAATATGATCAAATAAGGATCGTAGCTGCTCTCTGTATATTTATTTTAAGTCACATTTAAGAAACTGCAGATTTTCTAAACAGTTTCAGATTTTTGTTTTTTTGTTTTGTTTTGTTTTTTTGTTTTTCGAGGTAGGGTCTCGCTCTAGCCCAGGCTGACCTGGAATTCACTATGTAGTCTCAGGGTGGCCTTGAACTCATGGTGATCCTCCTACCTCTGCCTCCCGAGTGCTGGGATTAAAGGCGGGTGCCACCACGCTCGGCTCCGTTTCAGATTTTTAACATGGACTGAGTTTCACTAATATATACTACTCTCTGAATTTGAATTCTATGAACTGAATTCTAATCATATCTTGGCTTCTTACCAGAGAATAAAATGGACAGAGATGAATTTTGGATACACAGTTGCAAAGTTACTCTTGAAATCAAAGCATCAAATCAGAGTAAATAAATAATTGCACATATCTTCACTGAATAAATAGGAGGAGAAACTTGAACTTTGAGGAAAAATAGTTTCCAAAAAAAAAAGTGTCTATTTAAATCCAACAATGTCAAAGTAGACGTTAATGGATAGATGTGAATAAATACACAAATCATTTCATATATCCTATTAAATTCTATCATTTTATCAATCCTAATAATGAAATCTAATAAAGCACATAAAAATAAAACTATCTTTTCAATATCTAAGAAATTACTCTATTTTTAAAGAAATACCAGCAAGTTGTAATATGTTTTTTTCCACAGAATAAAATGAGAATACATGCAAAAAGCTTACTACACAGTAATGATTGATCCAATTAGAAATTTAAATCTGCAACATTTTCACTTTTCTCTATGGCACAGATCTAATTTCTGCAACTCCCTGGGTTTAGTGTCCTTAATAAAACAGTTACTGTGGGCTTCCTTGGACTCTGAAACAAAACAAAACATATAAGCTAAAACCACTATAAACCTTTAAAACAAAGATTTGTGAAGACTTCCCCATGGATCAAATAACTGCATCTTTAAAATATGAGTTAATATTTTAATAAAGCCTAAAGCACATTAAAACAGTAAACTTTAAAAGTCCAGGTGAATGTGTTTTGTTTCAGAAATTCATTGTGTTATAGTCACTGACCTCTTAAATAAAATCATAGATCTGTGTCAGCTTCTCAGACAGGCTGATAGCCTGAATCACATCTGGGCTTTCAAAGCCTGCTTCGATTAGCACCATCATAATATTTAAAATATCAATTTATCATGCTTACAACTTCCACAGCTTCTGTCAGACCACTACCTGTATGATAAATGGGAGATTAATAAGCAATACCATATCCGTGATACTTCAGTATAAGTTGAGCAGTATAAATCTCACATACATCTATGACAGACTGACTATAAAGGAAAAAAATAAACTACATTTAATGTGAAAATAGGCACACATTCCAGGGCATTCTGAGCAACATCAGATTTTGAGAAATAATAACTTGCTTCACAATCTATAATCCTGTTTCAAATTAATGTTTTGGACCCAAATGAAATTACACTTGAAAACTAGGGCCTTCAGCTGTAAGTAGACAATGTATACTTTGATAACGATATTGCCCAACTCTGAACGTTAAGAAGGAAGCAGGAGCAATTTTACTGTAATCTGATAAAGAAGTATTTGGACCTTTGGGGAAAGAGTTAATGAATTATAGATCTAAAATCCCGCTTTCCCGGATGCATTGTGAACTTTCATTCTAACAACAGTTAAAGCAGATGTCAATCAAACTGCTTATGAGGATAAATTTATGGAAAATAACGAAGAGTAAAAGCTCTGTTCTTATTAAGAAACATGAATATGTATGTAATTTTAGCCAGACTAAATTAACCCAAAAAGGAATAAATAAAAAAATAAGGACAATAATTGTTGTTGCAAGAAAAAAAAAACCTGCCTCCCTTCCCCCTTTTTGGAAGGCATTTTGTGCTTTGTAGTTTCAAAATAAAATTCGCATTTTCAAATGAAACTATGTGGAAAGAAACAAAAGGAAGGAGTTATAAGGAAGCCATGAATGAGCAAGAAGCATGTCTGTTCCCCCTTGGTAATAAAGCTTTGTGAAGCTGGAGAGCCTGCAGGCTACACACAGTGCTTGATATGGACTTGATGCATGAAAATTGGAGCAGTAGGCAACTGCTAAGGTCTGTCCACCTCCTAAGCATGACTTCTCACTTGCACAGGTTACACAGAGCCATTCATCCTAATTGTTCACTTGATGTCTTCTGAGGCTCAATGAACTTGGACTTGAGTAAGATCCTATTTTATTTAGCAGCAATAGTATAACTACACCTTTGTGTCACTCTGGGTATAATGTTAACCTGTACTTCATCAATTCTGTGAACCAACAGCAGTAACTATGTGAATTACACTTGTGATTTCACATTTATTTTCCATCTAATGCCTTAATTTGATTGATATCCATTGATCATTAGAGATTTTAGCAGAGGAAACTGCTATTCTTGGAGTTTAGCAAGCTTGCAAATTATTTTGTTCTCACAGCTCTCATCCTCTTGCTGAGTTTCTTTTATAAGCGTTTGACAGCCGTGACCTAGGAGTGAGGAACGACTACCTCAAGCTGGTCATAAGTAGGCAATCGGTGTCATTTCTGTGAATACATTGATTATTATGAATTAACAGTGGCATTTCCAGGTACAGAAATAATTGAATAATAAATAAATAATCTTAATGTCTCTGTTCCTGAAATCTCAAATATATCAATGGCCTCTATTTCACATTTTGAATACAATCCGTTATAACGTGTAAGCCCTTATTAACGAATGTAACCAGTTATAACGTGTAAGACCTTTCTCATGTTCCCAACTCACTGTTACATAGATCATCACCCCCCACCTTTGTATCTCTGTGCCATCACTGTGGGACTATTTTCTAAGCAATATAGGCTCAGAGAAGTCAGGCTGTACTTCGTTTTCTAACGCCAAGTCCTCTTTATATTAATATACAGACACTATTTCCGTTATCTAAATGTTTCAAATGTGAAGAAACAGAAAATAAAAGTAAGTATAGGAAAAGAAAATAAATAATATGTTCACTGATTCCCATGCTCTTTTTATCAATACCAGTTCCTGCTGTAAAGGCCTGAATTTGGTAGGAGCAAAGCCTAAGGCATTGTTCTACATGGCACTATGTGTACCATTACAACTCAAGACTCAATATGGAATAAGGGGACCAAAGAAAGAAATGTCAAAAATGAGACCCTAAAGGAAAGCCAAATCCTAATCAAATTAGGTGGACTGGAAGAGGGAACCAGTTTTTCCAGCAACATAAGAAGTACTGTTTCATTTCTGTCAACTCTGAGTGGACTTTGGGAAGCCCAAGACACATGGCAGGCAACTTATTGCTGAAGGTCAGGAAACAGATGGGTTGGTGACCTCAGTCTCCAGTCCAGATCCTTGAGCATCTCAACAAGGTTTGAGAAGGGGTAAGGCAGGTCCTGAGAACTTCTCACAAATGCAGAGAGGAAGCAATAAGTGAAGTCTGTGAAGAAAATTTGAAATGATTTTAAAAAGTAAAAGAGAGAAAACTGGTACTCAATGAAAGAAAGGAGTATCCAGGAAGAAGAGAGACTCATCAAAGCTTAGCCAGGAAGAAGGAGATTTAGCCATAAAAGTTGAAAGATTAAATTGGACACAAATAGTGATATATAAAGAACATATGGAAATATGACCAAGAGGGTTAACAAAACTGAATATCTTTGTAGTGGTTTGAATGCAAATGGATGTCCCCCATATCTGAGGTATTTTTGATCGTTTCCTGCGTGGTCTTCAACAGGTGGAGCCCTGGCTGGAGAAGGAATGGCTTTGGAAACTAATCATCAGTCCAGCCCCACTAGGTGTGTAGAGCCAATTGGAGCTCTGGCTGTTGGTGCGTGCTGGTATTGGCTTTCTCTCTCTGCTGTGGAAGTGTATGCTGGAGTGAGCCAGCTTCTTCTACCATGACAGTACTTCCCCTGGAATCTGTAAGCCTGAAATAAACCATTTTCTCCCAAACACTGCTTCTGGTTGGGGGTTTGTGCCAGCAACAAACACACATGCTCTTCAAGGTTACTTCTTTCAATCAAATTTGATAAAACTAGATTTCCTATCACTCATTTTGGCTCTACTGGCGATGGAACTCAGGACAAGTGTTCTACCCTTGTTTATGTATGTGTATGTGTGAGTTTGGGAGCACCCTTGCCCCTGAGCATGTGCAGGGCTCAGAGAACAACCTCAGGGTGGGTCCCTCCTCTCACCTTGTTGGAGGTAAGATCTCTCTTGTTTGCTGCTGGGGGGACTCTCCTGACTCTACTTCCCATTGCTGGAGGTGTGTTGGGATCACAGATGTGTGGGCCACTTTCTGTGGGTCTTTCAGTGAGTGCTGGGGACCTGAACTCTGTTGGCAGACTGGCAAGCTCTTTTAATCACTGAGCTGTCTCTTAGTCCGAATCTAAATAACATTAAGGACCCTTGGAGGTGCTGTGATTTCAGATCTCTGCTTCCATCCTGGGCAGCCTGTCAGAGGTTTTAGTCTGAAGAAAGTCCATGTCCTGTTTTCTGGGTTCTGAGGTACTTCACCCAGTTATCTCCTAGGATCCTCACACCCATTCTGGGACAGTATGAAAGCACTTCCCACTTCACAGTGAAGAAAGAACAGCGTGCCTAAGACAGGGTTCCTGGCTTACAAGGTGCCCCTTACCACCAGCTCCACTTGTCTGCTCTCCTTACAGGCACTGTCCACTTCTCAGCATGACAAAGAAGAGGAAATCAATTAAACAAAGCAATGCCAGCATTGTTCCGGTTGCTCACTGTGAGTAACAGTCTCTGCATCGTCACCATGAATGTGTGCACAGGGCAGCGATCTGTCTTCTTTCTCATTGTGGCTTTGCTTTTTAACTGAAATGGACAGTCCTTCATTGTTCATTGTGATTTTTTTTAGAAGTGAAAAGAACAGAAAAGAAAACGAACAAAATCAATTGTACCTGGTGGTAAATTCCATATATTTGAAGTGCATCTTTATTGTTTTAATTAAATGGAAATATAGGCTCATTGTTTTAAGGGCATTGGAAAGACAATTCTAAACCTGACTTTGCACTGCTCATAGACACTCCAATCCTATCTTTTTAAAGTGAGACATCTACAGCAACCAGGCCAACAAACCACACTTTCAATGATCCGATTCTGATAATGGCTAATTGTATCTAACTACATTCTAATTATTCCTCTGCAAACACAACTAATTACAAGTTTGCCACTTTGCACACTTTGGTAACATTTAGAGAGTTTTCTAAAGTTTGAAGTAATTTGATGTAGTTGGGAGATATGAAGTCAAAGGAATCATGAATATATTTGAATACCTTCCCATTGAACAATTGAAGGTGGTATTTCACTAGCACAGATTAATGTTCCTAGAAATACAAAGTTTGAAATACCAGGGAAACCTCTTCTGACTTGTGTAAAGAAGCAAATAACCGTGACAATGTGAGACCTGGGCTCAGGTCCTCCTTCCTTCAACTCTGTGGAAGTTAATCATTTCTGTGCAGATAAGACAGGAATATAAAGTAATCTACCTCTCTAACTCTGCATCTCTCTCTCTTCTTCTCTATATATCTAACTATAATTGATCTATTTTTCTATCATTGATCTTTCTGGATATCTCAGACACATGATAACAAGGGAGTAAAAATGTCTCAGGAAAACCATTGGAACACAATTGTGTCAGTTCTTATTAGTAATTTATGTGTTTATTATAAATATCTCATTTCCCTTCCAATATAGTTTTTGCAATTCCCTCATTTTTAGAAATTAATGAATATTAAAGATAACAATATCATGTATACCTATTTAAATGCTATTTCAAGTTGGAATATGTTGAGACTAGTGGAATACTTTAAGTTATTTCTCAATGGTCTCATCAGCCCTATCGGGTGGCTAGGCATCCAGTCCAGAAAACACTTTTAGCCAATGGTCTTTTTCAAAAGTGGTTTTCTACCTCACTGACTCACCAGAAGGCTTGGCACCCCAAGAACCAGCAAATGAAGTCTGAGATTAGCTCACAGTAAGGTCAAGCAGAAAACAGGAATAATTCAAGTTCACAGTAAGGTAAATTCAGAGGAAGATGAAGCAGAAAACGGGACTGGTTAGAACTTGAATCACAGCTCTCTTACTTTCTCTTACCTGGCTTCTCAGGTTCACTTACATGGGTGAGTATCTTCCTTGTGTACAGTGAGGTGGAGGGGCTGGAAAGACACTGCACCTGACTCGGAGCAAACATTCAATTAACATGAACAGCCTGTGGCCTGCACAGGATTGCTGTATAGACAAACAAAATTACTGGTGGAACTCTGGGAGTGAGAAGTGTGGCAGGAGAGATATTTGGAGGCCTCATACATTTCTGTCATCTGTCATATCACAGTGAACAACCACTAAATCCATTCTGCAGGAAGTAGATTACAGGTCTGAGTGGCGATTCAATGAAATCCTCCAGGGAAGATTCTAGAAGGACTCACATGAAAGCAGCAAACTATACCCAAAGTACTAGAAGAAGGAAAGGGAAAACAGTTTCTCAGCAAACATTTGAATTACACTTAGGAAAAAAAATGTGTCATAGTCAGCCCCATACTGCTGGGATGAATCTCCAAATAAGGCACAGTTATGGAAAGAAAGAATTTTTTTCTTTTCTTTTCTTTCTTTTTTTTTTTTTTTTTTTTTTGGTTTTCTAAGGTAGGGTCTCGCTCTAGTCCAGGCAGACCAGGAATTCACTATGTAGTCTCAGGGTGGCCTTGAACTCATGGTGATCCTCCTATCTCTGCCTCCCCAGTGTTGGGATTAAAGGCGTGTGCCAACACGCCCGGCTTGGAAAAGATTTATTGAAGCTGCAGATCCAGGGAAAGTTCTATAATGGCTAAAGAGGCTGGCCCCCTTTCACAGGTCCAAACAGAGAGAGAAACCCATCGCCAGCACCACATACACATATACAACAGCAAACAGGCAAGGGGACGAGAGAAGATTTTCTCCCCCTTAATATAGCTTTAGGGTCTTGCAACCCTATATCAGACTTGCTGACTTCCTGATTCTCTAGAATTCCCTTCGTGCTCTACCCTCTCAGGAAGGGATGTTCATTTCTAGCTCCCCTGAGCTGCCTTACATCCTGCCCCCTACTGAGAGGCTGCCTTCCTGTGAACATCCTCAGAGACCCACCCAAGATAATTAAAAAGATCAAGTTGACAACAAAACCTAACCATCACAAAATGAATACAATTCTAACGAAGCACTAGGTAGAAAATCTAAAGAATGTTTCACCACAGAGATGTGCCTTATTTCCCTCAAGGTTGACATGATTACCAGGGAGGCTTATGGGACATTTCAAATTGTTGGTCTCACAGCACCCTACTCTTCTCATTTGAGTAACTCTGTTTAGCTCAAAATATGTCAAGACTACAGGTGTGGAGATCTTTATACAGCACTAGGACAGGACCATGAACTACACATGTGGGAATCTCTGTACAGTACTGTCAAGGTTTGATCCAGGTGTCCTCCACAAACAAATGTGTTCTGAGTGATCGATCCCCAGCTGATGGAAGTTTGGGTGTTACAACCTCACTTGGAGCTGTATTGTCAGGGGTGGGTTTATGAGGGTTATAAGCCAGCTTCCCCTTGCCAGTGTTTGGCACACCTTCCTGACGATGTTTGCAGTGCTGTGGTGGAGGTGATGTCCACCCCTCTGCTCATGCCATCATTTTCCCTGCCATCATGGAGCTTCCCCTGGAGTCTGTAAGCCAAAATCAACCCATTCCTCCACAAGTAGTTTTTGGTTGGGTTCTTTGTTGAAGCAACAGAAAGGTTGACTACAACAAGCACTGTGACAGGACCAGAAACTACAGGGTGGGAAATTTAGAGCATCACCACTATGTTAGAGCACTGTGAATCCAGGCAATTGTGAGATGGACAATTTGAAATGTCCCATAAGCCTCCCTGGTAAATCATGTCAACCTTGAGGGAAATAAGGCGCATCTCTGTGGTGAAACATTCTTTAGATTTTCTACCTAGTGCTTCGTTAGAATTGTATTCATTTTGTGATGGTTAGGTTAGATGCCTTTATTTTCTTTTTTTATTATTTATATTTTTATCGTCCATAATGAGCGGAAGAGGGGGCGGAAAGAATGTGAGAGCCGTGGTGGGGGAGAATTTCAGAGGCATGGCAACCCTCAGATGCCTTTATTTTCAACTTAGCACATATTATGTAAATTCATCGGGAAGCATATACAATAGGAAAAACCTGTTCCAATTATTTCATACAATTACATCGCAAATCATTTACAAAATGAATGGCTGGTATCAAATGTCAAATGCATAAGACGTCAGTTTCTCAGAAAGCGAGCTGTGTGGGCTTCATTTCTGTGATGCTTTTACCACCTTCTCTCCAGTTGTGGAGACAAATAAATGTTGAGAGTGCCTAACGAGCTGTCGATTCAAGTAAATCTCTGGGAAAAGGCTGAGGGCATTCCTGGCTGTTTCCTTTCAACTTTCAGTTCCTTCCATTGCTGAATTTATGCTTAAAATGGCCTCAAAGCCCTGGGGATCAAGTGGCAATTTCATTCTCTGCAAAGCTGGATTATGAAAACAATTACACAAACCATCAACATCACTTCTTTTCTCTGCCTATTTTGGGTAGAAATATGGTAGGACTTTCACAATCAAAACCAACAACAAGTTGGTTGTTGTGAGGGGTGCGTGAGGAGAGAGAGAGAGGGGTTGCCTGTCACGTTTTCCATGCGTGATTTGGAAGCATGCTGTTCTGAAGCCAATGGGAACAGCAATGGGGATTACCTGCAGCTCTGTCTCCTCTGGAAAAAAAAATAAAAATAAGAAACACATGCCTCTCAGATTGGCTCCAAGTGCTACGAGCCCCATCCCTGAGGTCAACTTGCTCTGGGAGAAAGTGGGATGAGGTACAGCGTAAAACACGATTACTACTCTAGTTTTGCCTAAACGGTCCAGGTAGCTGTCACTTTACCCTGTGTACACTGCATTCCATTACTGCCCAAAGTAATAAAGACTTCTGTCACCAAATGAGCTTTCATCTTCAGGGCTCTTTTCTCTGCTCCTGATAAGACTGCCAACTCCACTCTCTGCAAATGAGCTCATGTGACCACTTTATTTTTAGTGTGTGCAAACAAAACGAGCCAGGGCCCGGATTCCCAGATGGAGGGAGTCCTGCCTGTCTTCAGAGTGAGTGCAGGGTGTTACACAGAAATGGGACTTCCCTGGGAGCCTCCATGGGAGGGAGGAGGTGAAGATCAGGTCTGAGATGCTTCTGTTAGCCTTATTTCAACTCTACAATGCTTGAAGTTCTGGGAGTGGGAGGAGGAGGAGAATGTGCAGGTTATCTCTAACCACTCCTGTCAGGAACATGAGCCATTTCCACTCACGTGGGTAGATGCCACGAGCTGGTGTCAATGCTTCATGCTCCAAGGATAGAGGAGCTGGACAAATGTACTGCGTGTGGGAGAGATGACCAGGTCATCACAGAGCGGGCAATTCCAAGGTAAGTGAAGGGCAGCTTGGACTTCCTCATCTGAACAGTCACTAAATTTCATTTTTCTGCAATCAAGGGCATATGTTTGCATCTGTCTACAATGTGACTTAGGTCAAATCAGATCTGGCCATGGTGTCCTGAGGACCAACACTACACAGTTCCTAGTGTTAGTTAAATGGATTGCAGACACTGGAGGGGGCAGGTTAACTAATGAGGGTGAGCAGTGGTTGATGTCATGGGAAGCTGGGATAGCTTTATTTACAATAAAGCTAAGAGCTGCTCACCAGCTAGAGTTTCCTGTTTGTTTCTACAACTATGAAACATTACTACTACTAATAGTAATAATATAAAAATGATATTAGCAGCTAGAGGTGTAGTTCGGTGGTAAAGATCTAGGTTCCATACCTAGGGAAATAAAATGTATAAAGGAATACAAAATAGTAATAACAACACCAGCAATCATAGATCATTCGTGTAATTATTAATTCTGTCTCCCAGGAACTGCTTTTATTTTTTTAATCTCCCTATATGCCCATTTGATTTATTCAAATCTGTATGAAGTGTATGTTATGTTTGTTTCTTTGATAAGCACAGGGAAGTACCAGGGTTTTCCACTGAAGATAGTGGGAAGGCTGGGGCACAGGTACATAATTGCAGCTCTGGAATGCTTACCTCTTTTTTTCGAGATAGGGTCTCACACTAACCCAGGCTGACCTGGGATTCACAATGTGGTCTCAGGGTGGCCTTGAACTCACTGTGGTCCTCCTACTCCTACCTCCCAAGGGTGCCACCACGCCCAGCCTTTGGCATGCTTTTCATGAAGGCACACACCTGACCCTCAACTAACATAAGACAGAAAAATGTGACTCTTTCTGGAGAATTATGGTACTTGGGGATCATGGTAGGAAGCTTTGAGGGTGGTGTTCATGGAAATGAGGTTAGGCAAAGACAATAGTTGAGGCAGAGAAGCAAGTAAAATCAGGATCTGAAACTCTGCTGAGCACCGTGTACATTAACTAGAATTGGTTAACATAAAATAAATGTGTTAAATGCTCTTTCTCAGTGACACTGGCTGTATTTGTAATAGATGACTATTAGCTGCCATAAGACACTGCACAGCTTGGCTCCTTTCTATCACTCTAGAAAGGTCCAATGGACTGTGTTGACTTGGAGATGTGACCACTGTGAAGTGACAGGCTATGGACTGGAAATGTATAAAGGGACCTGGGCCTATGGATCCCAGGAACCCAAATGTGAAACTGAACAACTTTGCTTCGAATACTGGAAGAGACACCACCAGGTTAAGAGGTGGAGTTAGTGGTGTGGAAAGATGAAGGAGGGAGAAAACACGTGACCTCATCAGGTGTGTCACAGTGACCTTATGGAGAGAAGGCATGCTTATGAACCGCCATATCACACACACTGTCCTCACGTGTGTACCAGGCTTCCCTCCCCACGTACACGCATCCATCAGTAGGCACACCTGTGAACGCACATACATGCACAAGCCAACGAAATTCACCTAAGTTGTGTGACTGGGAACATATTTCTTCATACAACACTTAAGTACAAACCCAGCAGAAAATGAAGGAAAGAAAGAATGGAAGAAAAAGAAAGTGAGAGAGAGAAAGGAAAGAAGGAGAAAGGAAAGAGAACTTTATTGGTGGACTTTCCTTAGAATTCCTCGAATCTTTGCTATTTACCATTTCTGATATAATTAATGGCGTGTTTATAATGCTTAATACTGAAAATCCTCCAATCTAATTTTTAAAATAAATTATTCCACTTAATAAGGGAAAAAAATCCTTTCGATTTTTGCCCGAGCGCTACAGTTCTGTAACTCTTCCCCATTCTCAGCTATTATCCCATCCTTACAAAGAGCCCACTTAATAATGTGCACTCTAACAACCTCATTTATTTTCCAGAAAATTAACTCAGTTTCAACCCTGATTAATGATTTCATCTAAATGAATCAAATTAAAAATTGAAAATTATATTTCAAAAGCCAAAGGAAAAAAAATTGACCATTTCCAGTTAACAAATGATCCTTTCAAATATTAAAAGATGACCATGAGGAGTGTGTGACAGTAATGAAATCTGACTCAGGCCTGCTGCTTATCTGGAGTTCATGGAGGAGGAGAATTAGCAAAGGGAGAGAAAAAAAAGAAAGAAAAGAAAGACGAAAGAAAAGAACAAGGAACTCTATGCATTTTTAACACAGGAATCCCTTGGGACACCAAATGGACTTTATTTAGGCATTGGCTATAATCAGTGTACCAAAATAATTCAAGTATTTCCCTGTTAATTATACTGCTGGGGTTAGAGCTGCTCTTGGCAGAGGGGGTTAGGAAGTCTCTCTCTCTCTCTCTCCCTCTCTCTCTCTCTCTCTCTCTCTCTCTCTCTCTCTCTCACACACACACACACACACACACACACACACACACACACTAACAAAACCTCAGCTGAGAAAGGAGACTTCATGCCACCATGCCTTCCCTCAGAGCCAGACACAGTCCATGAAGAAAACGAACAACTCATTAGAAACTTCTGATAAATTATTTTTTTAGGAAATCTACTTTGGGCCAGGGTTGGGGTGGGGAGCGGTGAAGTGGCAGCCTGAGGACTTTTAGACAAGTGAAATCATTCTGTGTGTCATTATATGATGGGGGTATGTGTCATTATGTATATATTATTTGAATACCATAAAATGTCTCTCAAATCCCAATGCGAACTATATGCATTGGGGGGAAGATGATGGAAGGATACCTCTCTGGGGATGTTGACAATGGTCAAGGCTATGGAGACAGGAGGCCAATGAGGAGGATGTCCTCACAGTCTATGTTTTTATGAATTTAAAACTGTTTTTGAAAAACCAGAGTTGGGGAGATGAATGTGCCAGCATGAAGACCTGAGTCCAATCGCCAGCACACACATAAAAAGCCATCTGTGGCCATGCATGAGCATGACCTCAGAATTGAGAGCCACAGAGATGGAGGGTCTCTGCTCAGCCAGTCTAAATGGCAGGAGCTGCCAGTTCAGTGAGAATCCCTGTCTCCAGGAAAGAAAGCAGAAGACTATTGATGATGTCACCTAATGTCTTCCTCTGGCTTTTGCAAACATATTTATACCACACACAGGCACACAGGCATTTGCACATTACACATATATACACACATAGACACATGTAAATAACTAACTAACTAAATGAGTTATATTATATTATCATCTTAAAATAATAAGGGGGCACAATGAAAAATATAATATATTCACCTTAGAGGTTTACAAAATCATTGCATGCATCCCAAGTAAGTTCTGTAAAAGAACGTCAAAATACAGATGACATAGTTTTTGACTAGAATGTTCATTGAATCAAGTTTTAAATATATGTGCAGCAAGGGTCGTCGATCAAGAAACACTGGTCTTAAAGCAGATCCCAGCAAACATAACTGACTTTCTGGTTGTTGACAGGTTGCCTCCTGTTTCCTTAAAGTGAATTCACCCAGTCTTTCCCTCCTGACCATAAAAGTCTGGAGAGAAACAGTTCATCAAGTGATGAGGAATGCCAAGCCTTCTTGTCCCTCCCACCCTCCGACACACACACACACACACACACACACACACACACTAGAATTTGGCTCTTGCAGGTTATTAGGAGTTAGTATCCCCAAGCCTCCAAGAGGAGTGGTCTGCAGACTTGCAGAGACTTCCCATAACCACCAAAGAGAGGGCTGTGACCAAGATTGGAAGCTACAGTCAGAACAGAACATAGGCCACAGCAGCCAGGGAGGGGTTCTCAGAAAACTAGACAAAAACTGTGAGGAACACACCTGAGGACCTTCTCATAGATAGATGACTTACAACATTAACTGAGACTTCTCAATTCACTATTGTAACTTGTTTTGGTTCAGACATGAAAGTACAACTTTAAGTGGATAAAGGTGTGATTTTATTCTGGGCAGGAAAGTGGTGGGTTTTGAAGTTTTATATTTAGTGAAAACTACTTTTGCTCAGTGGCTCGCCCCTATGTCCCTGTGACAGCTCTGTGTCCACTTCCTTCTGGTTTACAAGTTGAAAGATGCTTTCATTAGTTACCACAATAAAATTGCCCACAATGCACTGGGGAAATAGACCCTCAGGAAGAAGTGGCTGCGTCAGGACCAAGCAGATATCAGGTTCTATAGTTCCTTAACTAGTGTTAGCTATCTATAAGGCTTTCCATAGCACATATTACAAAAGTCCAGAATTTTTAACTGTACCCTACATATCCTTAAAAAGTGAATTTTTTCCAAGCCCTAACAACCAAAATAGGACTTTGAGTTTATTCATAACCAATTACAGAAGCTAAAAATAGCTCAAAATGAATTATTAGTACACATACATGTATTAAAAGCACACAAATTTTGCTCACTTAATTTCTTGAATTTATTGAAACCTATGACATCCTTATTAATTACTTCTGACTTGTCTTCAACTTCTGAGAGTCTGTCCTCCAGATTGGCAATGAGGAATTGGGGATAACAACTCATTGTTGGCCCACTAAACAATGTAACTCATTATGGACAAAAAAAAAAAAAAGCACACAAAAGTGCCAGAATAAACCCTAGTCTATCTCTGTTCTGCTTACATTCTTCATGCTTTCAAATGCAGTGATTACTTGAAATATAGTTAATACTATTTTTCCCATTAGCTAAGGAAGTTTTGTCTGGATGTAACTTTCAACATTTGCAGGAACTTGACAATGATGAGCGGGGACCATGAGCAGCAAGTGGCCATGCTGTGTTTAAGAGTACTCACCCATAAACCCATGGGAAATAGCAGTAATCTCATTGAGGAGGGTCCTCAGTGGAATTGGGTGAGGAAGAGGGGAAAAGGGATCAACACGTGAGTTGTCCATACAGCAAAGTTTCTAATTTTTTAAAAAGATATTCTAAAAAACAAATAAAAGTTCTCTTCAATGGTAATCGTCAGAGGAGGCCAAATGCTTGTCTTATTATAAGTTGAAATACTTTGTGATTACTCCAGGTCCATACATGTCTTATTATGAAATGTAATGCAAAAAAATGTTTTTTCTTATGAAAGAAAATCTTCCTCGATATCAAGCAGAGGGTCTCTCTTTGTATGTTTCAAATAGCAAAACTGGGGTAAGAAATTCAGAATACAGGCCAACTCGAAAGGTGCCAATAAACTTTTTTCCATGAACCATTGTGGATATACTCTCAACCTATAGCCTGACCTGGAACACTCAGATCATTTTTATACCAGACCTCCCTGGATGGTAGGGCCCGGAGAACGTGTTCCCAAAAAGATGTGTAATGTACATCTACAAGGATCATTCAGAAATTTCCTTGAAATTTCTCTAACATTTGAAGTATATAAACTCTTTTATTTTGCAGAATTGCAATTTAATGAAGGGCCAGAAAACTTCCTTACTATATAACAAGGCCGAGATGATCTTGAGTATGTCCAAGGTCCAGAAAAATACATGTAAGCTCCCTGCAAATTAACTTAGCCTTTAAATTAATACTCGATTTGTTGTTTCCATCGTCTGCATAAAGGAAACTAAGATGGACTATATTTTCAGCACTATCATATATATAAGGCCAAGGAAGGCAGTGGGTGATGTTCTGTTTAATTGTGTTGCTGCAGAAACAAAATTGACATTGGCGATCACCAAGTATTGTCTTCAGACCCAAGTTAGTAAAATTAGCTTCCATCTACATTGATCAAAAGAACCACATCAGCTTCCTTGATTTTACATTTAATATTACCTAAAATCTCATTTTAGTCATTAATCATGTACTGAAATAATATTATAAAGGAAAAATCTATGTAGCTTTAAAAATATCATTTAATCATCATAAGTGTTTCATTATTAACACGAAGCTCATTTGCTTGCTAAAATATAATTGGGAACTCCACACATTTGTGAAACTCTTCTTACTCATTCGTTCTCTAAGAGACTGAAACAATCTGTGAACTAAGCCCCAGGCTCACTGAAGTAGTTTGCAAATATTTGCTGCGAGTTTATCCACCTGCCTTTGCTTGAACTGTATGAGGGCAGATTTCTGTTTACTCTCCACCAGCAGAAGATATGGGATGCTAAGGGTCTTGTGATAATTCCACAAAAGACCATTCCATTCACTGCACTTCGGTGCAGGTAGTCAGCTGACATAAAAAGTAATAAGCAACACAATCATTCCCTGACGTCTGTAATTTTGAAACTAGTCTATAAAACTGTAGGGGTGTCAGGTAAAATGCACAGAAGCACACACACACACAAACACACACACACACACACACACACACACAGGCACACACAGGCACACACAGGCACATGCACATGTAAATTATTAAATATATGCCAAAATGGGCTAGCCACATATTTTGCCATTCAGTGACATTAAAAGAAATTTTTTCTCTCTCTCTTTCATTTACATTATAATATATATATATGCAATTATTATTCCACCTTAATTGGAGCCCAGAAAACCAAAGAGAAACCAGAATAAGTACTACTTCCACAGAAGAATGTCATAGGACAGAGGATGTTGGAGAGTTGCAAGTACAGAAACAGAACGAGGATTTTTTTAAAAAAATATTTCATTTATTTATTAGAGAGAGAGAGAGGCAGACAGAGAGAGACTATGGGCACACCAGGGCCTCCAGTCACTGCAAACGAACTCCAGACACATGTGCCCTCTTGTGCATCGGGCTTTATATGGGCACTGGGGAATCAAACTCTGGTCCTTCTGTATTGCAGGCAAACGCCTTAATCGCTAAGCCATCTCTTCAGCCCCAGAACGAGGATTTCAACTGCACACCCACTGCCACTGGATCATGGGAACAATGGTGGCATGGGTGGTGCATTATTGGAATGAGGAGTGAAGAGCCCGTGTTGGGCTGAGCCTCCAAACTCTAAGGAGGGGATTCAGTGACTGTGCTCAGTCTCCTCCCAGATGTTTAAGAAAGGTTCATCTGAGAGTTCCAGAAAGAGTTGGGGCCTACTCCACCTGCCTGTGCCAGGTAATGAGTTCTTATCTATTCATTTTTGCATGTATAGGTCTATTGACTTATCACTCTGTAGCTCTTCTATATTCTAGGTTAGACTAGAACTCACCCCCTTAGTGTCTCTTAGGCACCTCCCTGCCCACTTGCAAATAGAGGCCTTTGAGATAGGAGACAGAGGAAGAAAACTACAAAGTCCTTTCCCCTGCTCCTGCCTGCAGTCTTAGGTCCTGCTTCCCAAAGGACAGTCTCGAGCTGAGTCAAAGTTCTGCCAAGGCCTTTTAACTGGACCACCAACCTCATCTCCAGAGCATAGTCACCCGCCTCTGGAAGCACACCTATGATATTAGAAATTGTCTGGCACCTTGTAACAATCCAATAATCTAATACCCCTATGTTTCCATTACTTCTCACAGTTTACACCACCTAAAATGCTTATCTGTTGTTCCATGATGTGAACACTGATTTTGACCTTTGTAACTTAAAACATATTATCACCATTTTCACCCAATGGACAGTAGTATTTCTATGTAGGATAAACACACCATTGGGGTATACTGAAATATAATCTGGATTAGGGGCTTCTTTGGCTCATTACTTGTTGGGTGGGTAAAGGAAGGAGGAAGGGGGGCTGCTTTACCTGAGGGAAGTATGCCTGTGTGTTTTCAATAAAGGAACCATATTAAAAATAATCAAGCAAAAATAAATATAACCAAGGGAGCTAGAAGTGTGGCTTAGTGTTATTTCACAGGCTTAGCATGCATCAGCCCTGAGTTCAATCCCCAGCATCATGAGAAGAAAATAAGAGCGTCCAAGAAATAAATTGGAACTTAAAAAGGAGCCAGCTTTCTTTTCATTTATTTTTATTAATCCTAAACACACGGCAGCTGTGGTAAACATCTGTGTGAGAAAGAGGAAATATCAACTCATGAAATCACAGGAAGGCAATGTGATCTGCACTTCACGAATGTGTGAACCCTGGACATACGGAGGCAGTTTTCAGAATATGATCGATCATTCTATCGAAAAACAAAATGTGAAATAGGTAATGCTGTGATCTTCACACAACGTGCCGTCCAGAACTAGAATCACATTTTAGAAAATGATAGGGAAATAGCTTATGGGAATAAGAATAGCTAACATGTCTCTGGGAGGAAAAAAATAAAGATAAAACAGCAATTATATCTAAAAGTAAAGACAGGAGGATATTTGTATTCTGACTAGCAGTAGAGTAATTGGTGTAAGATAATTATATAAGATTAAGTAAATAACACTAAGAAAGGAAAATAGTATGAGGGAATGCCATTTCTGCCTAGGTTTGCCCACAGGCTTGCTTGAGTCAAAATAATTTGCTTCCTGAAGTTCCTCCAGTCACTGGAGAATCTTAATAAAAATTTCAATGAAACTACGAAAAAGAAAAAAGACTGGTTCCATCCTTTCGTGCCCAGCCTAGAAGAAAATCAACAATCAGTAAAGAGAGCTGAAATTTAAGAGAAAAAAATGAAAGAACTTTCTAAAGCAGCTCTTGCAATCTCCACAGGAAGAGGGAAGCTGATTTTGGCCTGTTAGATTGCAGAAGTCTGCTGCCCTGCTTTGGATTCACAGAGTTTAAGTTAAAACTGAAGAGAAATAGAATACATCCAAGGGGAGGGGAGCTAACAAAAAAAAGTGAAATCTCATCACTAGCGCAAAGCAAATCAGAGAACAGTCATAAATGTCAGAGCTGGACCAGTGGAGGCGGCCACTGGCTTCCTCTCTCCCCCCCATACTTAAACAAGAAATACCTGGCTGTTATCTTGGCGCCTGCAGAGCCTCCCCATTGTAGATCCAATAATACAAGAGGCTTCTTATCAGCAGCCGGGGTGACTGATTGGAGCTGTGATACGTTTAGACAATGCACTGTATTTAACTGAATTTACGGATGCCCCAACTCAGATGTGGTAGTGAACGCCAGAGACTAATAGGAAATTAAACATGTACAATGGGCTAACTCCATTTGCTCTCACAGAGCGTAATGTGTTTAGTGAACGAACTCATACTCACACTTTATCTTTTTCTCTATGGATTCTCTGGGATATGTTTCAAATTGGTCAGAGATTAAATCTTCTTTTCAATTTTTTTTTTTTTTGCTACCATTTTATTGCTGCTTCCTTTATTATTGGCCACTCTTTCTCTTACGGAGATAAGCAAGCAAGATGACCCCTCCATATTCTCCCCCAACCCAATTATCAGAGAGTCATGCAAGGAACGCCGGGGTACAGAAGATTCCATAATATTAATATTAATATAACATGAGAGGAACAAAATCAGTTCCTTATTTGAAAGCAATGGTGTCTTTAACTCATTTGAAATTTAAATGTGAATTTTAATGTACCTGCTAAGTAGCACGTACATGGAAAAAAGCCACTGTTTGGAAGCATGGGTCAGGCTGACGATGATTTTCACTTCTTTTTCTCATGTATCTACTGGCAAAACGGCTTCAAGGAGATTTGTGTGTACAGACATGCACAGCACAACTATTGGACGCTTAAGAAGAGGGTGTCACAAAGCTTTCATCCTGAAGAGCAGATAAAGGTAATTTCTCATTACATAAACCCACAGCCTGAACTGCAAATCTTTGGGGGAGTCTCTGAAAGAGGCTGATCTCAGAGAACTGTCTTTCACAGAACTCTCTTGTACGGTAACAGCAACTGCTGAATCCATAATGGTTTTGATCTCCTAGGGAAACTGCAAAGGATGACCACATCTCCTAGAAGGAGACAAGAACACTCCCTTCCATTCCAAGGGCACCCAGGTTCTACAGGGTTAAAGATGCTTCTGCCTGAATGCTGACCACAGCTCCTCACACTGCAGTGACCCTGGCCTTGAGAACAGTCGGTAGAGTTACATAGGGACAAAAGCTGGCTGCTGAGACTGACCATGAAAACCTCCACGTCACTCATTCACACTTTTTACATTGATGGGCAAGAACACCTGGGTATCCATCTCATTTACAAAGTGGACGTAGATGGAATCCAGAACAGCCATCCCACGCAGGGACATGGACACAGGGGACACACTATTTTGTTGGCTGATATGGGAAACCCTGAATCTTGGCGATTTACAAGCCTCAAAAAGAAAAAGGTAGACGAGGTGGGCAGATGTCAGAGCACCCTCTCTGTGCGCACACGCTTGCTTGCTTGCATCAGAAGCATCGGGTCCTCCACTGTGTCTTCAGAACACCCCCATCTAAGCCTCAGAGGATCCCGACTGTGACCCCAACTTGATAGTTGCTTCTTCTCCATTTTCACTGGTGTTACTTTTATTGAGGTCAACAACTGTTTTACCAGAAGTCTTGCATCTCGTGACCCATAGAAATGCCTAAAATGTCAAAGAACCGCAGCCGAGGTGCCAGGGAAAGTGTTTGCCACAAGTTGTGAGGAGCTGGGTTCAGAATCCTGGCATCCATACAAAGGCTGGGCCCGTCATCCCAACACTGGGCAAGTGGACCGACCATTGGGGCTTGTTGCTAACTTGTCTACCTGAATTGGTGAACTCCAGGGTGGAGGAGAGATTTTGTTTCAATTGAAGAAAACATCTGCTGTTGATCTGTGGCCTACACACACACACACACACACACACACACACACACACACACGCACGCACGCACGCACGCATGCACACACACACACACACAGAGGAAAGGAGGCAGTGATGACCACATGATGATAGCCTGAATAAATAACACAGACCTTGCAATAAAATTCTTTTTGAAACAGGATCTCATGTAGCCCAGACTAGATTGGAATTTACTATGTAGCCAGGGCTGTTCTTGAACTTGTGATCCTCCCGCTTCCCCCTGCAAAGTGCTAGGATCCCAGGTATGTATCACCATCCCTGGCTGTGCAATCAATTTTTTAAATGGCTTTAAGAAGTAAGGTAGTTTTTTAAAATATTTTATTTATTAATTTTCAAGCAGAGAGATACAGAGAGAAAGAGAGAGAGAGAGAGAGAGAGAGAGAGAGAGAGAGAGAGAGAGAGAGAGAGAGAGAGAGAGATTGTGCACCAGGGCCACCACCTTGTGGGTCTGGCTTATGTGGTTCCTGGGAATTGAACCCGGGGCCTTAGGCACTGGAGGCATATGCCTTAACCGCTAAGCCATCTCTCCAGCCCAGTAAGGTAGTTTCTAATGAAGATACTGAACGCAAAAGTAGCCACATAGAACCACTGAAAAAAAGCCTACATAATGAAACTTCCTAAAGCAAGCTTCCTGTGAGATCAAACTTAGACTGTGTGGAAGGACTAGTCTAACTAACATAGCTATGAAAGAATACCATTGTCATTTGAACTTCAAGTTAGAACTGAATAAAAATCACTCTATAAACTGGACAACATCACAACCATTTCTTTCAACAACCGAAGTCCAATAGATGTTACTTTACTTCTTCAGTTCTGATTGATGTTTGCTATATGAGACGCAGACAAATCCTTGACCAATCTTTAATTAGCATCACTGATGAAATATTTATTCTTTTAATTTGAATTTGAAAACCCAATAAAGCCATGTTTACATCTTTTATCAACTTAAATATTATCCCCTTTATTACTTTTGCCATGACTGTAGATTCTGAAAAGGTTCTCCTGACACAATGTGGATTTCATGTAGGCATGGTGGCCCTGGTCTCCTGGATTTTAGGACAAATATTTAATATACACATTCAGATCATAAACTCATTTTCATCTTTTATATATTGCAGGATTGGGAAATAGATTTCCTCTAAGTGTCAAGAGAAAAGAGGAAGACATTTTAACACATCCTAAGACCTCTTAGGGAATCACAAACTCACCAAATCATAACAAAACCCTACCTGGAGTTCCCCAGGGTCCCAGCAAAGAAATGGCAGAGGTGGTCAACATCGTTGGGCCCTTGTACATGGACTGTGGGGGACAAAGGTTCCAGTCACTGTGCTTGAGAGCTATTGTTCTATATTTTCTCTGCTACCTCAACTTAGTCTGTTTCTATGACCAGAAATAGTCATACGGTTCTCCTGGTCCTTTGGGATCAGAGTTCAAGTCACAAGGCCAGAAATCACCAAGCATATTATTAAATCCTAATGAAACAATCCTATTGTTTCTTGTTGGATAAACAGCTTCACTGTTTTTCTCTAGCTCACAAAATACCTTCAAAATCACTATATCCAGAACAATCTGTTGGGGCAGGCATGTGGAGGAATTGAGGCAGATACATTATGGTGTGTAGAATTTCCGGGCTACTGAGAGGGAGCACTGGAAGACAACCTCTCTCCTTACTGATTCTCCATTCCTTTCACCTCTCTTTTATGCTTTGCAAAGTGAAGGCTACTTCTTTGGAACAAATTTATCAAAAACAGGTATTTTGGGTGATGGTGTAGCTCAATGTTAGGATGCTTGCCTAGCATCCTCGAGGCTCTAGATTTGATTTGATTTAAGAAAAAAAGTGTTCATTTATGTGAAGGCATCAGATATTTACAAGATCTGTGTTTGTGACCCCCTATAGGATTTTTATAGTCATTTATTCTGTACTTATTCATGGGATTATTTTATTCATGTTGGCTATACACACATTAGACTGTAACCATTTTTTGTTTTTGTTTCCTTTATATAGTTTTAAATTTATTAGCAAGGAGAAGGGAGGGAAGGAGGGAAGGAGAGAGAGAGAGAGATAGAGAGAGAGAGAGAGAGAGAGAGAGAGAGAGAGAGAGAGAGAGAGAGAATGGGCACACCAGGGCTGTTGCAAACAAACTCCAGATGCACAAGCCACTTTGTGTACATGGCTTTACGTGGGAACTGAGGAATCAAACATGGGTTGATGGGCTTTTCCCTTAACTGCTGAGCCATCTCCTCAGCCCTGTTTTTGTTTTTCTGAGTCAGAGTGTCAGTTTAGCCAAAGCTGACGTGGAATTTACTCTGGAGTCATGCTCATCCTCCTACCTTCTAAATGCTGAGCTTATGGGTGTGAGCAGCCATCCCTAGCTTATGATAAGCATTTCTAAGACACAAAACATATCAGCCTCGGTTTATGATACATTTAGAGCCTAGTATACATCTTAATATAAGGTGAAGAGAACGCAGATATTCCCCATTCCCCCCACCCCCCAGAGGCCAGCCTTTCTCTGGAGCTATCAGACAGGTCTGATTGTAGCACAGACACACACCCCTCTGCTGTCACATGTCATTCTTACCATAGTTCAGGCAACAGAGTCCTGGGCTCCTGGTTTTCTATTCCTATCAGAACTAACAAGAGCAGAGACTGAGGTTTCATGTTTTTGGCAAAAACTGTTTTATGAAAAAAAAAGGAAAGTGGGATTCTTAACAATTTAAATCCGATTCAACAAAATGGAATATTCTGTGATTCGCTCATCTTAACTAAATGCCACTTTAGAGGTATTTTTTAAAATCTTCTCTGTGATTAAGGCAGAAGATGTAATGTAACAGAGGCACTGCTGGTGACATGTTAGTTAACATGCAGGCTGTGTATGGTGGCATTTGTTGTCAAACTGTTTATTAGGAGTTAATTCTGTCAAACAAATTGGTGACCTGCAATGCTACTTGGTGGTGGCTGTCACCTTGTATTTTGCACGTCTCTACAGTATTTAATGGAGCTGTTCCATATTTAATCTATGAAGACTAACTGCACTTTTAAACTAGCTTTCATCACCTCTCAAGGCTCATCAGTCTTCATGAACGGGAGGTTGCCTGTCACAGAAGGACCCCATCCTTGTGTGTGTCATCACAGCATTTGGTACCACAGGACATGGTGTTCACCAATAAGTGTACTTTCAACTCAGAGGCCACGCATTTAGCAACAGAAACCCAAGTCTTTAAAAGAGATGTCTAATCTCTAATGCCATAAAGTGTCTCTAGGGTAAAGGTTAGATAATTGTACGAAATTCAATGCGTGTATTGTTGTTGTTTCAGGGTCCCAAATCATCCTAAAAATATTGACATTTTCCAAACTGGAATTGTTAGAGTTACAGGATAATAGTTTAGGAAATCATGGTCATGTTTTATATCTGCTGGATCCAATGGTCTAATTCTTCATCTTGTCTGATTCTGTATCTCTCTCTAATAAGTTAAGTTAATGAAACTTACAGGGCTTGAAGGCCTTTGGAAAATAGGAGTGCATGTTCCCCAACTCACTTTAGGCTCTGTTGGGTAAGAGATATTTGAACAGCCTTTGATCTTGGGTGTGGGAGGAGGAGGAAATATACGCAGCTCAGCAGAACCAAGAGGTTGCAATCCGTTCACTGCCCATAGTTCTCAACTTCCTCTCATGTAAGGCTGTGAGGGTAGTACTGAGCTTGGAGAAAGCTCAAATGGGAAAGTGCTTGCTTTGCAAGCATAAGGACTTGACTTTGATCCCCCGGACCTTTGGACCTATGGCTTTAAAAGTTAGGGTTATTTTTGGGTGTCGGGTGTTTGTCAAGATAGGATCTCACTCTAGTCCAGGCTGACTTGGAATTCACTATGTAGTCATAGGATGGCCTCAAACTCACAGTGATCCTCCTCCCTCTACCTCCAGAGTGCTGGAATTATAGGTATGCACCACCAGTCCTGACTAAAAGCTAGTTTTATTTATTTTTGTTGTATTTTTAACAGTTGAGCTCAGCAGCAGGTACTTGGCAGACATGACAGGTTCTTCTATCATTTCTGTCTATTCCTTGTGCTACCCGGTCTCCTGAGTCAGTCAGATTTCCTTACAGTAGCCAGAAGAACCTGTTTAAGTGGCACAGCAGAGTCATTGGGTAAAAAATCCTACAAAGGTAAATATCAACATAAAGCCTAGAGCCAAACAAAATAGTGCATATGTAAACACACTGGTGTACACACAGACACACAGACACAGACACAGGCACAGACACACACACACACACACACACACACACACACACACACACACACACACACTTGGATTTCAAGTAAGTCTCCAGGGAATGCCACCAGGAATACTTACTTCCAAAGAAATGATCATTAATGGTGCTGGATCATGGACTCAGGTCATAGACACTGTGCTGGGTTTCTGGATAATGACGAAAGGAGAATTCCAGAAATGCTAAAACTTACTTTGGTCAAGCACCCAATGGGGACATCAGAACTCACTCAAAAGATATCATAGATGGAATATCCTAGGAGGAATAGCTCAGAGATACATACAGGAAAAAGAATGAGAGATCTCCCTTTGCCTGATCACTTAGACTTGAGGAGAGGGCAGGGGACAGAAGGGAAGGAAGAGGCACAGGGCAATGGGGCGAAGAGGGAAGGAACTGCACAGGATGGGAAGGGAACAGGCTGGGATAGGAAAAAAAAACTCTATTCTGGAGTGCCATCAAGTTGGAACAGATGCAAATATATTGTGTTCCAGTGAAGACCACTTAAAAGAAATGGCATCTCATTGCTTACAATAATTTTTATCTATAGGACACGCTCTTTAGAGTCCTCTCCCTTGTTCTCCTATAAATACTTTTCCTTGTGTTCCTAGCTGATCTCTATAATGGACCTCAAGCACATCTGCAGAACGTTCCCCATCACATCATAGGCAAAACCTATATGGTTTTCTTTCTCTTTGTTTTCATAGTAACAGTCCTGTTCAAACTATAGTTTACGTTCCGCTCCTCACAATCCCACTATGAAAATTCACCTCCTTCCAAAGCTGCTTTGTGAGATTTAACCTCAAAAGCTCAACAATGTTTACCTCTGAGCCCACAGTAGAGCAGTGGAATAACTCAATAACTGGAAGCAGTAGAGACACCTTTATGCTTCTTATGCAAATATGGCTCAGAAAAGCCATTAATGGGAATTATTAAAGTAGAAAGCCAACAGAATACATGGCCTGGAATAAGCAGGAGATCTCAGTGGTCTTCAGGGGCCTCTCCCCTTGTGGGATGACCATTCTCTAAGAATCATTACCAGTGACAACATATTCTGCTTTTGCAATTGAACTGTAGATTGTTTCTGCTTTTCCGAGCAGACTGGCCCAGAACTCTGCAGCCTCCTGCCACACCCCATGAGTCCTGGGAATTACAGCCTTTTACCCCCAGAACTGGCAAGAATGCAATTTGAGCCCAATTTCTCTTGAGCACAAGTGCTATGAATTTTTTTCTGTGTAATTATAAAAATATATTATTTGTGACTCTGGGGTAAAAAGATTATAAAAGTTTTCCTGTGGAGCCTTGTGAAGGTCATTAGCTATTGTGACATAATGCTCATGGTTGTTCAGTTATTGCATCATTTATTGAACTTGAACATTTGCCTTTGAGCACGTGACGATGTTAACACAATGGTGTGTTACTACCTTTCTGATCGTTAGACATCTCCAGGTAGCGTAAATGATGCTGAGCTCTGCTTGAGGCTTTTTAAAGCTCATCCAAGGGCTATGAAAACCTCAGGTGTGATAAAAACTCTTGGCACATTCTCCCTTGTCACCTCCCTTCAGAAGTCCACCCACTAATGACAACAAGAAGAAATGTACTAGATAAATGGTGGACACGAGTGGAAGAACCGGTTTAGTATTCCAAGTAGTCCATTATTATTGCTCAAAGCTGTTATTTTATGGCAGAACTTAAACCACCAGCTTTGCTTTCCACTGTTTTCCCTGCTTTATTATAAGTTCATGCTTTATTTATTTATTTTTTTTTAGTTTGGAAGATTGAGTATCTTCCTAGGGCCATATTGTCCCAGCTATACTGAAGAGTCCATCCCTTCTCCCTGAATCCCACCCCCTGCTTTACAAAAAGGCATCATGTGCAGATCAAAGCCAGAGGACCGAAGCTTTCATCCAGCTGACGGAGGATTAAATGAAAACAGATCAGCAGTGCGGTGCCCGAGCAGGTGGCTTGGTTCCACCACCACGATCGGCCTCAGAGCGATTAAATTGTGGCAGAGACGGAGATGGAGGGCCTTCCGCTCCCATCGCCACACTTACAGATCAAACGGTGACAAATGAGATGGTACTGCTCTTGTAAAGCAAGGCTACAATCTGTCAAAATCCAACGTAATTCGTGACCCTCTGTGACATCCTCTTTCTCTCTCTCTCTTTTTTTGCCTGACATTTGAATACAGTGATTGTAGAAGAGTCAAGTCCATTTAAGTGAATACAGTCAATTCTATCTAAAGGAATACAGCCTGAGAGCCCCAACATGGATGTTGAATACATATCCTGGGAGTCCTCCGCGACCCTTTGTGTTAAGTGCATACCATTAACAATGAATTCTGATTTTTTCCAAGTTATATAATTTGATATCTTGACAGCCCAGACACTTAAAGCACTACTATTTGTTTTAAATGGCTTTATTTTATTGTTTAAATGTCAGTATCAAAACAAAGTAATGCACACAGCCTTGTCAGCTTTAGTGCAGGGGAAGTGTTCCGGTGGAGAAGAGTCCTGAGAGAGTTGGTTCTAAAAATGGACTCAGGAGTGAATTGTAATGTCTCTTGGCTGAATCCTTAAATGACTCATGAAACATATTTATACCACATTTTCTGTTTAGCTGGTGCATTTAATAAGGCACTGAAGCATAAGCAGCCTAGGAGGCAGAGTGTTTTAACTTCCCCAACTTGACACAATTGCCAATTTTTTTTCTTCAATACTGACTCCAGGAAATAATTGAGGGATGCACACTGGAACTTCAGGACCAGATACAGGAATGGCCCCTTTAGCCTACTGTAAGTGTAAAATCTACCAGAACAGAAAACCATGGCTTAGTCATAAAAGAAGAAAACCAAAGATATGTTGGTGGTGATGGCACCCCTATAATCCCAGCCCTGGGAAGGCAGAGATAGCACAATCCCTAGGTCCTGTGAGTAACTGGAAAAGCCTAATCAGTGAGTTCAATGATGGACACTGTCTCAAAAAAAAAAATGAGATGGGTAGAGAAAGATACCTACAATGACCACTGTTCTCTATCCACATGCACATCTATACACCTCCACACATGTGAGCACACACATACATGCACACACTTGTGCATCTAACATATGAATGAATGTTCCAAAAAATAAAAATAAAAGCCATCAGATTCCAGTGATGGGTTAAGGATAGCGTCTAATATTCCTAACTGCCAGAATGGTGAGGACAGTTGATTCTCTCCAGCCTCCCATCCATTCAGACCTGTCTGGGGTGACAAACTTGACACATTTCAGAACAGGAAATGACTGTCCACTTCAAAGTGACTAAAGATCTTTCCCCAAAGACGTTTGTTGACCACAAACCTTCAGGCAGGTTAACGTTAACCTTTGGGGAAATCACTCTGAAATATCTGTTTACAAAGAATAAAAGTCTATTTCAATTCTGAGCACTTCTTTGTTGAAGAAACGTGGCTTCTGCATGTAGCTCCTTCTATGATCTACGGGAGAGAAGAGGCTGGGCATCTGAGCTCCTTTAATTTTGGCTCATTTTGAAGTAACTCCCACTCAATGGATCAAGCTGAATCACTGTGGGCCATGAGGCAGACCCAAGTTCACAGCTTCACAGTGTAATCAGGAGAGATGGAAACTACCCTACAATATGCACAGTAGACCTATCTCTCTTCTGTTACTCACAGGACCTGGTCTGTAGTGGGCTCCTTCTCATACTGGGCACACTACAGGGACCATGATATGTTTATACAAGCCAGAAAAAAAGGCATCTTATGCCCTTACGATGCTTTCTTGGGCCTGTGGTCAGGATCCTTGTTTTGTCAAGAACATACCACAGTGGTTGTGGTTCACAGAAGATGGGTCACTGAGCCCTGGGACCACCAAGCAACCTGTCCCGCAGGGTGGAGTGAAGGATTCAGTTATCACCCAAATCCCACTGGGACATGGAAGATCATTTACATGTGTGTGCTCTGCTGCTCTGCTGGGAACCTACTGGATGGTGGATTCACTGACCTGAAAATCAAAATATGGCCCAATTGTTTTCATAAGAATCTTGTCAAGCCAAAGAGGATACCACAGGTTTTTTGTTTGTTTGTTTTAAGATCAATTCTGTTTATACCTCCTCTCATGTACTGTTTTTTGCCACAAGCATCTGTGTGATGTGTATACATGTGTCCGTGTGTTCCCATGTATGTATATGAGTGTGTGCATGTGTGTGTGCAGGTGTGCATTCATATATGTAGATATGAATGTGGAGGCCAGAGGCCAATGTCAGGTACCTTCTCCACCTTATTTTTGAGACAAGGTCTCTCACTGAACCTGGAGCTCTATGAAAGAACTAGACTAACTAGTTAGTTATTCTAGCTCTACCTCCCAGCTCTGGGATTATGGGCACAAACCACCACGTTTGGATTTTACATGGGTGCTGGAGTAGAATTAAGGGTCTCATGCTCACATGGCAAGCACTTTGCCTACAAATCCATTTTCCAGCCCTTCATCTATTTCTTTACATTGCTTATATATACAACTGTGTGAGGACAGTGCTGATCTATACAGTGTAATGACAATCTGGAGTCAGCTGATCTTGCCAACCAGCCGTGGTTTGTCACAGAGTACTCCTACTGTCCATGAGTCCTGTCTGGCTCCCTGTGCTGCTGAGGACTTCAGAGATTTTACAGGTGGCCAAGAGCCACTGAGGGAACTCCTCCCTTCTCTTCTTCTCCCTTCTCTTATCTCTGAAAGCACTTCCTGATTTTGATGTCACTTGTCTATTAGGTGAAAGGGGATGCAGGGCAAATGGTCACCTTTGTCTGGGAGCATGAGACGAGGAAAGAGGAAGATGCAAGCAATATTATTAACTTTAAAATCTTCTCTCTGCCTCCAAGATGAGAATAAATGTTCCCCAAAGATTCCCTGACACAGGCAGACACAGCTCTTCCCTATAGGATTCTACTGTCACTGCAGGTTTTTTCCTCCTTTTTCTTCTTTTAATGGAACATAAGGTTCCCAGTGTAAGTAGAGATGCTGTCAAAGGAAACTTCTGCATTGCATCTGTCAGATGACATTTTCCTAATACAAAACTTGGCCTCTCTGTTTCTGCTCTGTCTCTCCAATGTTTGGTCTACCATGTCGACTACATCCAAACTTCCCAAACCTAAGCACTTTCCTACATTTCATCCGATTGTCCAGCAAAACCTCCCTCCCATATATTTCCATCAACATCTCCAGCCTCCAAACAAACTGTATGAGCCATCAATGCTGGCTAAACCAAAGGCCACATGAAAATGCCCCTCTCAGAATGGTGGGTTATAAATAGGTGACGCTATTTATAAATCATAAACATAATGTTTCACGATGTGTAATATAATGCCCAAGCACTCATTCTGTTAAAACCCTGTCCCCTGCCAAAGGTCTTACTTCAAGAGCAATACAAACGGGGTGTCCAGGGCTGCTCAAATCTCATGCTAATAATCATTAGCATAGGAAATAGAACATTTTCTTTTAACTGTAGGTCTGCCTTCAAACTAACTAAGTACACATTGGGGTGGGAACTTTTAATGAGAACTCACACTCACAGTACCCTACAGCACAGTTCAAAGGAATCTAAATTCTCCCACCGTCCAGCAATGATTCTTTCCCTGTGATCTCAAAGCCCAACAAGAGCATTTTGAAAACAAGAATATCAATCTCTTGGCTTAACCACACTCACCATTTGCGATTCCTGACAGGTCAACCTTATATTTTGGATGGAAAAAAAAATATGTGTCGAAAATTAGGCTGCTTGGGTGGAAAAAGTGTTTTTTTTTAACATAAATATATAAATGCTCTGAAAAATGCTAGCTACTTTCCCTTAGCAGAATGGCTAATGCGTTACAAGATTTCGTGACACTCAAACCAGTGACTGTCAGAAAGATTTAAGTTCAAATCAACATGCATTTATTCAATGGTATCACAATATGGAAGGCTGATGGCATGAATATTTTACGGTAATGCTTCAATATTAAAATCCCCATATTGAAATTCTAGAGTCACATACAAATTATATTTAACCATCAAAAAATTCATTGAAGTACTTATTAGAGTATCAGTAATAATAGTCATTAAAATTTTATGATCACTTAAAAGAACACTAAATAAAGACAGTTTAGCAAATGCCCTATTTACATATTTTAACAAGACTCACATAGTAATATCCAAATCACATTGAATTTGAGAGTAAAATTAAACTTGCCCTCAAAGGAATGGATATATTATGATATACCCTGATAGGTCTGTATGCTTCCCCAGTCTTAGGGTGAATTACACCAATTCTTTACATGATCTTTTTGGGCCAATTTCAATAATATACAACATCTCAGAGGTTCAGCCAACAGATCAGAGAATTAACAAGACAGGGTAGGAAGCAACGAAATCTGCAATGCTAGCCTCACTTAGCATTATTTTCTGTTTTACTCAGCTAAAATCTTACAGATGTGTCCAACTAAATTTACATATATTTAATAAGTGATCAATATCTATTTATACACACAAATGTGATATAGAACCTAAAATGTTTAGGAGGAAATTTCTTTCTTTACCTTATATTTTTAAGCTTAGGGGTGATCACTACAAATTCAGTGAACTTGACGGCACTTGGGGAAATTAGATGTCCTGGGGTCAAAACCAAACTTTTTGAGAATAGGTATGACATTGATACGGGTCACTTTGATTTCCTTGAGACATGTGATTTACTGACAATCTCATCCACTGGAACCCTGTGGGTGCTGTCAGAATTAGAGGTTCATGAGTGGCAAGTTAATTTGTCATTCAATTCTGCAAAATCCCATGAGAAGTAACCAGAGTCACTCCAATAGATGAGTCTCTAGCTACTTTCTCTATTTGTTGCCTTAAAAAATATATCTCACATTATGAAGTCAATGAAGTGAAATCAGGCAGTCCTGATGTTAGGGACATGTGCATGTAATGACTGGGGTGGATTATAGAAATCTATATAATAAAAGATTTACAAAATGTATATCACATGATGTTTTCAGAAGTTTACCTAAGTAGACAGAAATGTTGTATCAGAAATATTTGGGATCATTTATATTCTACTGTGACTAGAAAATTTATTTTAAAAACATGTTTTTCATGAAACAAAGACATTGGAATCTGTCTGGAGTAGTGGCCTGTAACCCCAGCACTCAGGAGAGGTAGGGAAGGAGGATCGTGAGTTCAAAACCTGATTGTGCTACATTGCGAAGTCCTGTCTCAGGAAAGACAGGTGGTGGAAAGGAGGGAGACGGGAAGGGAGGGTGAGAAAAGGAAACAGAAAGAGAGAGAGAGAGAGAGAAAGACAGAGGCAGAGAGAGAGGAAAAAAGAAATGCAAAGAATTAAATTTCTCTCATTTCAACAGTTATCTAATAAGTAATCAAGCAGTAATGTACATGGTAGCTATTGGAACTTTACAGTAACTTCAAACTACAAAACTGTATCTAATAGTAAGATCATTTGCCTCTGCTATGTTCTAAAATATATGTAATAGTAACAGAAAATAAACTACCACAAATAATAATTTGCAATATAGTATGGGTCCTTCCTATGAACTACATTTATCAACCTTACGAGGTAAATATTCCAATCTAACTACACTTTGAACAACACAGAACTGTTTAATTGAGTAGTCAGGGCTGAAGAGATGGCTTAGCAGTTAAGGCATTTGCCTACAATGCAGAAGGACCAGAGTTTGATTCCCCAGTGCCCATATAAAACCAGATGCACAAGAGGG